>PVJN01034362.1:0-22819 GCA_004026805.1 Lasiurus borealis | reverse complement strand
ATCCTGCCTATATAGTACTTGCCTGTATTTTGAAAAGCACACTTGTAGGAGGATTAAAATAAAAACAAAGAAGTGTGCACATCATGTAGTGAAGGGGAGGGGATAATTGTACTAACAGCCTGAAAAGAATAGTTCTGGCAATTGAATATTTAATTTAGCTTAAGCTTCTGGCAAGCAAGGCAAATTAAACAACCTCTATGAGACATAAGTAGTTATTGTTGGTAAAAAAGAAGTGCACTATTGTATGAAAATGAGAAAATATTCCCTAGCACTAAATCCTAAAATCTTATTCACTTACATAAAAGAAAACCTGTAGCAAAACATGCGGTGCTTTATACAGCAATTTGGCAGAAGATGCAGAAATGTTCTTCATTCGCGCTTTGTTATATCAAGGTTGGATATAAAAGCAGCAGCCTTTAACAAAAAGGAACTGAAGACCATAAGCTGCTTTATCTATTAGTCTTCTGAATAAGAAAATTTTAAGATGGTGCCAAAATAAAATGAAACAAAACAAAACAAAACAAAACAACAGCACCTGTCCAGCTCTGAACTTTTATAGTTCTACTAAGACCAGGTGCACAAAATTCATGCACAGGATGTGTGTGTGTGCACACACATGTCTTCCTCAGCACAGCCTGCACCCTCTCCAATATGGGACCCCTCTGGGCAGTTGGACATCTCTCTCACAATCCAGGACTGCTGATTCCCAACCACTCACCTGACTGCCTGCCTGATTGCCCCTAACTATTTCTGCTTGCCAGCCTAATCACTGCTTAACCACTCTCCTGCCAGCCTGATCGATGCCTAGCTGCTCCCCTGCCAGCCTGGTCACCCCTAACTGCCCTCCCATGCTGCCTGGTTGCCCCTAATTGTCTTCCCCTACAGGACTGGTCATCCTCAACTGTCTTCCCCTGCTGGCCTGGTCACCCCTAACTGTCCTTCCTGCTATCCTGGTCACTTCCAACTGCCTTCCTCTGCAGGCCTAGTCACCTGCAACTGCCCTCGCCTACAGGCCTGGTTCCCCCCAACTGCCCTTCCCTGCAGGCCTGGGTTCCCTCCAATTATCCTTCCTTGCAGGCCTGGTCACCACTAACTTCCCTCTCCTGCAGGTCTGGGTCCCCCACAACTGTCCTCCCCTGCAGGGCTGGTCCCTCCCAACTGCTCTCCCCTACTGGTCTGATCACCAACAACTGCCCTCCTTTGCCGGCATCTTGTGGTGGTCATCTTGTGTCCACATGGGGTGGCCATCTTTGACAATAGGGGGCAACCATCTTGTGTGTTGGAGTGATGATCAATTTGCATATTACCTCTTTATTATATAGGATGGCTCATCAAGTTAAGATTTTATATGTAGCAGTCTTAGGTTATAGCTCAGACTATCACTTCTTAATTAGGACTCATTTGATTGTGAATAAACAAACCAACAAGAAAACACACACACAGAAATAGCAACCAAGAGTGCCTTGAGAAAGTCACCTGGCTGGTTTGCTCAATGGTTAGAGAGTTGACCTGGACCAAAGCATCAAGGGGATTCATGATCAAGGGCACATACATCAATTGCAGGTTCAATCCTTGGTCCCAGTTGGGGCTTGAGTGGGAGGCAGCCAATTGATGTGTCTCTCTCATGTTGATGTCTCTCTCTCTCTCTTGTTCTTACTCTCTCTTCCATTTTCCCTCCTCTCCCTTCCTTCTACTCTCTCTAAAAAAATTCAATAGAAAAGGAATCCTTAGGTGAAGATTTAAAAAATAAAAGAAAATGAGAGAATCTATTGGCACATGAAACTGAAAAAAATCTATTAATATCCTTGTTTCAAGCTTCAGTTTGACTCCAAAGTTTGCAGCATCACTAGGGCTCTGGCTCCTTGGCTATTTTCCGTGACCTCCATCCTCTTTGCTCTGTTATCTTTTCCTTCTGGTTAACCTTTCTCATAACAGCAAACACTTCTATTGCAGTTCCTGGGATCCTCACATTTCAAATCCTATGCTTTTAAAATCAGAGGAAAGAAACAAAAGTCTTCTCCAAATACTGAAGTGAAGTTTAAACAATTAGCATCAGTTAAGAAACTGATGTCAAAATATAATGTTGAGAAAATTAAGCTGATACAAAAGAATAGATAATTACATATGATTTCCTAGAACAGGGAAAATTAATCTACTGTGATAGAAATCAAAACAGGGGTGCTTTTAGGAGAAGGAAATTGATTGTACAGGGACACAGAGGAACTTTCTGGAGTGAGAGAAATGTTCGATATTTTGTTTTGGGTAGTGGTTCTACCAATGTATTCCTTTGTCAAAATTTGTTGTACTGTAGACTTGTGATATATGCATTTCACACCCTTAGAAAAGAAAGCCCAGGCACTAAGAGAGCATGCTGGCTGATATAAGGAGAAGTGACTGAAGTGGGCTGACATCCGAGCAGGGAGACAGGAGTCTGGCACAGTTGGCTTAGACCACACTGAGAGAAGGTGATCAAGTTCTGGATATATTTCTAATCAAGGCCCAACAAAATTAGCTTATTGAGTGACTGTATTATGAGAGAAAAGAATAAAGGCTGACTCCTGGTATTTTCTCTGGCATCTTAATGAATAGTGATACCATTTACTAAGATGAGATAGAAGTAGTGACAGTGGAGGTTTAGGTGAAGTTAATAGGTGCGGAAATCAAGACTTTGGTTTTGAACTTGACGTGTCTATCAGAAATGGACATGGAACTATCAGGTAGGCAAGTGGGAGTATAAGGGTGGAGTTTAAGGGCAGCTCGGGTACAGATATAAACTTAAAGTTAAGGGAGAGGCAAAGACCTTCTGAGGAGAGAGGATAGGTAGGGAAGAAAAGAGGACAGAAGCTTGGGACAGGCTGAGATTTTTCAGAGGAGCTAAGATTTTGTAGGAATGAGGAGTTTCTAGGAGCAGCAATGAGGAGCAAGAAGGATTCCATCCCTCCTGCAGACTGTGTACGATGTAGCATGTAGGGAAGAAATGGCCACTTCTTAAGTGTGACCAGGAACTCAGCCAAAGTTGTCATCAGCAAAATCCTCTAGATCCTAAAACCCTTTTTCTAAACAGTTCTTTGATCTTCTTGCTCTTACAAAAAGTTAGCTGTCCTCAGAACATCAGGGCAGGCTTCAGTTAGAACAAGATACTCCAGGGAAGGTTCAAAGAAATTGAGGAGGTAGAGAAGTTATGAAGTTAAAAAGATTGGATAATGAGGGATGACTTAGAAGCCTTGGATATCTGGTGGTAGAGGCAGACAGAGACTATCTTTGAGAGCCTTTTAGGGGCACATGAGTATTTAGTCCTAATTGGGGCTTTCTCTTGGCACCTCAGTGGTTTGTGGTGATGAGTCAAGGAGTAAGACTCTAAAAACTGAGTCCTGTGGGCCTTCTTTAAATGCCCTGGGACAGGCAGTCTCACCATGAACCTGGGCCGACTTCCGTCACATCCCAGAACCAATCACTATGTCAAGAAAATGGAACTACAAAGGCTATGGATGCCTGAAATTCAGGAAGGGATGTGGGCTTGTGTTTGTGTGTGTGTGTGTGTGCCTCATCACTGGGACTAACAGAAGAGGTTGCTGAGAGCTCCCAAGAGACAAGACAAGATGGTTACTGACTGAGTGACCAAACCCCGCTCATCTTCATTAGAGCCCCTTACCCAGCAACCAGCAAACACAACACAGATGGCAGAGCAACGTGAGTGGATGGATTCATATAAACATGTCCTCACTCTCGAAAAGTGACAGGAAGCAGTCATTTTTAATGATGAAAAAATCATACAATTTGACTGGCAGTATTGCACTCTAATTGGATAAAAGAGGAAATTGTTTTGTAAGTTTAAGCATTTATCCATTGCCAAGTCCAGAACATCTAATGGTGTGTTATCTCATTTTTGCTAATATTTATCTTCAAATGTAATTGCCCGTAAGTACATGAGTCAATTTATAAAACACTTCTTTTTTCCCTCCACAGGAAGAAATGAAAAGATTGCAAAATCCTTTAGAACAAGTGAATGATGGAAAATATTTACTTGAAAAGTAAGTAAAAAAAAAAATACAAAGGGAAATTCAATTATTTGCAAGGTTAAAAAGCTTGCATGAAAAAAAGAAACACTACCTGGCAAGGCAAAAATAAGTGAATAATTTGGCAGTTCCTTAAGGTATCACTGTGGTCAGGACCCAGAAATGTGTCTTATTTGAGGTATAGTTAGATAGATTCATGACTAGTTGAGCTATGATACACAAGCTATACTGATTAACAGAGCAATAGGATGCCTGCAGATATCTCTGGTAGTATGTTTGAGGGCTTGAAACTTAACGCTTCCCTCTCTTTGGCTTTAAATCAGGGATGTATATAAAACCAATCATAAATTTGCAAAAAATTTTACAGTTTACACTAAAACTAATAAAATGTATAATATTTCTCTCTTTTCCGCATCTAGCTCGGCTAGAGAATGGGTCCAATTCCTGAGTAGAGACGGCTGGGGATTGAGAAATAAAAGAAAAAGATAAAACACAGAGATAGAAAGAAAAGCTGGGGCCGGGTGGACGGCTGCCCTCTTCTTATGAGAGACAGTGACCCAGAGCCAGTGAAGCATGTTTATTTTATACCCCCAAATACCAGGAAGTTTCACCAAAGACAAAAGGAGATTTTTTGCATTCTTGAGTAGGCCCGAGCATTCCTCTTGCTAGACTGGATTTACATATCAAAACCCACTTCCCTACACCTGGGCAAAGATAAGAGTCAATGCTGAGAACACATCTGCCTTTTTGGTAAGACGTGTAACCAGGATGCAGCTTTGCCTGTCTTCTTGGGTTCAGCTGACGATCATTAAGGAAGAATGCCCATGTACCTTCCCAGGCGCTCTCTACAGAATGAACCTTCAAAGTAATACTGCAGAACGGAGCAAATCTGAGCTGAAAAGAAAGCAAAAAAGAGGTGAAACAAACAGAGATAAAAATAAAGTCTTCCATTTAGGATTTTTAAAAAAATTATACAATTAGAGCATGTTCAAGATAAATTCTGATTTGAGTTTGTAGGTAAATGTTTAGAGATTTTATCTGATGTTAACATGAGACCATGATATTATGTGGATTCTAAAAATATTACTACATTATTAAACTGTTTTGTAGTCATGCAGTATCACGATAAAAGAAGAAAGAATAGCTATCATTTATTGGGTATTTACAGTGTTCTCTCTATCAGTGAGTTCTTACAGATACTTCCTCCTGGAACTCTGATGATAGCCCGGTGATAAAGACTTGTTATTTCCCTTTTACAGACCAGGAAAGAGGCTCAGAGAGCTTTCAGCACGTGTGTAAGTAGGCTCAGCTGAGTGGTGAGGAAGGGTGGGAATCAAACCCAGGTCTGAATGCCACCAGAGCCCCTGCTCTCAACCACTTGCTAAGTCCAAATGTCAAGCCTGTGTGAGTGGCTCTGGGCACTGCATTTTAAAGGCACAGTTTATTTATTTATTTTTCTTAATCCTCACCCAAGGATATTTTCCCACTGATTTTTAGAAAGAGTAGAAGGGGAGGGACAGAAACATCAATTGGTTACTTCCTGCTAATGCCCCAACCAGGACCTGGATCTAGTCTGCAACCGAGGTAGGTGCCCTTGACTAGAATCAAACCTGGGACCTTTCAGCCGAAGGGCCGATGCTCTGTCCACTGAGCTAAACTGGCTAGGGTTAAAGGCATATTTGAAAGGCATATCCCCAAGAATGCCAGAGGAGGGCAATTAGAATTGTTAGGATTCTGAAATCATGTGAATCTACTACAAAGGGCTGAGGATGTGTGGCTGGGGAAAATAAATCTCAGAGGAGACATAATGGCTGTCCTTAAACATTTGAAGAGATTTTCCTTTAAAAAGAAGGGCTAAATGGCTCTTCTCACTCTAGAAAGAAAATAAGGATCAATGAGAAGGATTTATGGAGAAAGAGTTTTTGACTCAAAAAAAAGGATAGCTGTTGTAAAATTCCAGCCTGCCCACCAGACAGGACTTCTCTGTTACAGCGTGAGCCCATAGACACTGGAAGGGCACAGGAGAGTGTAAATGACCGTCCATCTGAGATGCTGTTGAAAGCATTCCTGAAAATGGAAAACCTTGGGCTTCATTCCTCTTTCTGCTTTTTCCTAGCTTGTGGGTTGGGAAAAAAATCACTTAACTCACCCTGAGGCCCACTTTCCCCATCTTTAAAAATGAAGATAATAACAGTGGCTTGATAATAACAGTCTATGGAGAGCATTAATGGAGACATGTATGAAAAGCATGACAAGCTTATCTTCCATGTCAGCCCCTTCCCTTTCCATCGGAAAGGGTGGGACAGGGGCATTGTTTAGGCTAGATAGTTTCTCAGGTTTATTCCATTTTCATGATTCTAAGGATTTCCTGTCCCCACTTGAAGGACAGTTTGAGCCCTTGGATCAAACCAAGTTTCTGCGTTACCTATGGATTTAACGTATCCTTGTTATGTCTGTTCTCGTTAATATGCCAGAACAAGAGTAACCTAGTTCAATCATTCCACCCCTTCTCCCCACCACCGTCATTAGCTATATGTAAGCAATTGCAACTGGGGAGTTTTCCTACTGAATTAGAAATAAGATTTTTCTTCCGTGGAGATCAGTGTTGTAATGACATGATCAGTGGTCCTTCCCCCTGGCCGCACTTAGAATCACCCGGGGAGTTTAATGAGGATGTCCTACAGAAGCCCCTCCCGGACAAATCGAATTTGAATCTCTGGGGATGAGGTCCAGAGATCAGTATTTCTTAAAAGCTTCCTGCGTGTGATTCTCATAAGGAGCTGGGGTGGAGAACCAGTGGGCTAGTTGCATTTTAGAATCCGTTGGGCCATTCAATAATCTCATGCAGCTTAATTCTCTGAGGACACACTTGCTCTGTGCTTCTCAGCTCATTTATCTATTAAATCTGGCTATGCTGGGTTTTTTTCACTATTGATTTTAATGTAAGAAGTGAGCTCTGAAAGTTTTTTTTTCTTTTTCCATTTTAATTGACCACAGCTCTATATTAAACCTCTCACTCACACGGGCACGTACCTTCCCCCTCCGCCTGTTCTCAGGAAGATATGTGAAATTAGTGGTATGGATGTGGGCCTCTGCCTCCTCCTCGCTCCCCTGTTCTTTCTCTCTCATGACCCAGAAGCCTGTGAAAGCTGAAAGCTTCTGGAAATGGCTGGCCTGATTTGTATGCTTGTTTTCTACAGTTGTGATTGGGGAATTCAAGGGATGGGAATGAAAGCTCCAACCAAAGCATGCAGGCCTTTGGGGTAAGCTTCCCTTTCCTGCTTCTCCCAGGACAGAGGGCAGACAAGCAGTGGCTGCCTGCCCTAACAGCTAGACCCATTTGCCTGGAACTCGGGTGACTTTTCTGGCCTGCTTTTAGGGCAGGGCTGTGTCCTTGAAAGCTGTCAAATTTGATGGAAAAATGGGTGTACTTTGAGCGAACCGATTAAGCATTTCATTAAAGCTGTAGCTGACTTAGGTGCTGATGTAAATCATCTCAGCTACTTGAAATGACCGTAAGTTAAGTGAGAGTGGTGTCATGGCACTTGATCGGTTATTCCCCCTTGGAACATTACATTTATTCTGAACGCTCAACAGGGTTTTGTGGTAGGCAGTCTGTGCAAAGCGAGGAGAAGCTGCAGCTCCATTCTGCTTGAGACTGAGTATAGGGCCAATTGAGTGTATTTGTGTACATGCCCACACACACACACCACACACACACACACACACACATTGATGGCAGCAGAGAAGCAATTGACTAGGAGACTGCTTATGACTCTATTGCTTTTTATAATCATTCGTTAACTTATGTAAGACCTTAGGCTGACAGCTGAATATTGGATTTGGCTGGGTCTTTGGTAGGAAATGCGTGATTGCCAAGTTGTGCATTCTCCTGACATATAATCATGTCATCACCCGCAGGCAATTATTGATACCATGCCCTAACGTTATCTAATTTAAGCCTAGAGGTATTTGTAGTTGATAGTGTGTTGAAATGTATAAATAGTAACTCCAAATTCACAAATTTGTCAATATTATTAAAAAATGTTCTCTATGAAAACTTGAGCTTTGTCTCTGGTTGCGACAGGTCCCACACACCTCACCTATACCTCTTTTGATCAATTCAATAATTTGTTATTTGGGGGTTTAATTGACAAAATCTTAAAGTATTCTTGTTATAAGGCTGTTGTTCCTACAAGAACATAGAATTATAAAAATGAGATTTTAGGTGCCAGCCAATCATTGATTAGGTTCTTTTAATAATGTCCTTCTAGATCCATGGTCAGCAAACTGTGGCTCGCAAGCCACATGTGGCTCTTTGGCCCCTTGAGTGTGGCTCTTCCACAAAATACCATAGCCTGAGCGAGTCTATTTTGAAGAAGTGGCATTAGAAGACGTTTAAGTTTAAAAACATTTGGCTCTCAAAAAACATTTTAATCGTTGTACTGTTGATATTTGGCTCTGTTGACTAATGAGTTTGCCGACCACTGTTCTAGATTGTAAAACCCTAAGAACAGCAACCATGTCTAAGTGCTTTCACTGTCGTGTCCCTCATGCTTTGTATCATTCCCGGCACAGAATATACCCAACATATCTGTAAGTGAGAGAATAAGGATGGGATACATAAGGGACCCTGAACACCAACAGCACAGAGCAAACAGGGGAGCTTTTGTCCTGGCCCCTCAACTTCCCAGCTAGGCGATTACACAGCTATCTTGGGCTGATGGTGCCACCTAATGGCCATGTGTAATTTTATCTGCTCTACCATGTTTTCCCCATCACTTGCTTATTCCTTTCTAAGGAGGGGGAGGTAAGTGCATTATCCTAATAATGCCTCCAGCACAACCTTTTTTCCTGCCTTTTTCTTTTCTTTACTATCATCATAATCATGGTCCTCATTATCCAACCAATTTGAATACATATATATATATATATATATATATATATATATATATATATATAATTTTATTTTCCTTGCTCATTGTCACTGCAAACCATCCTTAAATATTCATTCAGCATGTTGTCCTGGTTAAAATGCTGTATAGTTTCCTGCAGCAATGATTTCACACTGCAGATCAAAATTCATTGATGGTTTATGAAATCAAGTTGATGGATAACCATTGACCTTAAAAAAAAGTTGAAATATAATTTTAAAAAACACCAGAGAAGAACATATGCAGTTGGGGAAATAATGCTTCATTAAACTTTTGTTTCAGTTTTAAACACATACACCTTTACCACATGCGTATGTATTGGATTGGGCTGTCAAATACTTTACTTATGAATACAATAGTTAGTAGAATTATGTTTAAGAAGTCTGATATTAAAATCCTCAAGCAGGTACTTCATAATAGTGAGACAAGTTTTCATGTGGTTTCTTCTAAATTCAACTTAAACTCTCTAAACCTCAGATTTCTCAGCTGTACCTTGGGGAAAATAATAACTGGTAGGCTACTGCGAGAATTAAATAATACATGTGAAGTGTCTATGACAGCTGAACATATTATGTGGCCAATGACTTAGTTCCCTGCTTATCCAAACTTATTCCTTTTACACTCCTACTTCTATCCTTCACTTCCATCAAGTAGATACTTTATGGTCTAACAACAGCCTGAATTTTTCATCTCTATGCTTTATTTTAATGTCTTCCTTCTATGTAATACCTTTCACATAGCAATTTACCCAATTCCTCTCAATTCTTCAAAACCCAGCTCAAGTGCCACCTTTTCCTTGAAGCCTTCCTTGGTCATTGTAGCACCCAGTGGTGTCTTATAAGCTCATTAGGAGCACTGAGTACCTCTGCCTTCCTCCAGGGCAGAGATTCTTGTGTTGTACACAGTGGGAGCTTTGGAAAAGCTTACAAGATAAAAAGGGGTGAGATTCGATGGCAGTGGCACCATTGGAGATGAATGAGATCCTCACTACAACTTACTAGTTGGACATTGCCATGGATTTATAATGTTCTTTATTCCTCTCCCACCCCCACCACCACAATGGTTCAGTATTCTGCTTTTTTCTCCATTTAAGGAAAATGATTTTCATGCCTTAGATATGAATGTTGAACTAAGTGTTTGAAACAAAAAGAACAGAAAAGGTAACAGAAAAAAAACAACATTTTATTTCTGTGGCATGGATCTTTATCCATCATCCATCAATAGGAACTTTTAGGACTCTGTTAATAAATTTAAATGAAAATAATTGAATATGTGTCTGCTTTTAAAAATAAATATAAATTGGCAGCATTACTGCTATAAATGTTAATTTTCTGGATTTAGCTATATTGAGACATTATTTCTGCTTGCAGTCACCAGTTGGCCATGGATATGGAGAATAATATTGAAAAATATCACCTCAATCTACAGCCCTTGGAATCAAAAGTGAAAATGTAAGTTAATTCAAAGTTTACTTTAAAGCAATAGTGTTAAAGTTCTTGTTTTATTAATTTCTGAACTACTCTGGAGTTTTGTGGTGAAAGAATTGCACATTTATTTCACATATATGTGTTACACTTTATATCCTCCCTGGTCTAAGCAGCAACAAAGCTGTTTTGGGCACATAGCACCATCTGCTGGATGGGGTAGGGAATTATTTGATTAGCATAGCCTCATTTCTTGGATTTCCTCCTTCAGGCAGAGTATTGTTCTTCAACTTCCACTAGCATTTTCCACTTAGTGACCTGGTTAATTCCATCTTGGAACAATGTGGTTATTTCATTTCAAGGTATTTCTTGATTATACACACACACACACACACACACACACACACACACACCCTTTAACTCTCTTCCTTCGTCCTATTTCAATTCAAGCTCTCATCTAAATATTTTTGAAAAACATATCTTGTCTTTCTCATTTATATACTTTTATTTTTTTATTCTCTTTTACTAAGGCCAAATATTAGTCCCCTTTCCCCATATATGTGCTCATTGCATTAACATGCTAAAAATAAAATACCTCAATATCAACAAAACTGGAACTAATAAGATACAAAGTGAGACAGGCATGTTAAGGAACAAAATGACAACCTTTTAAAACCATTTTTAAGTAGAGAAGGGGCTGTCATAATCCCCTCAGAAGCAATTTTAAACTATGCCTGCTCTTGGTGAGCCTTCCCATTCTGATTTCCCTTCAAGGGTGCATATAAGAATGGCCACTAAGGGTGTATATAATACACACACACACACACACACACACACACACACACTCACTCAGCTTAATGCTCCAAGAAGCATGCTTCTGAGAAATTAAGTGTGCTTGGCCAGGATCATGGATCATTTGCAAAAAGCCCAGAGGAATCTTTACAGAAGAAGCCACCCAAAGAAGGGGGTCTTACCATGTACAGTAAGCCATTGCTGGGTTTGGGAACTGACACAGAAATGATGCAGAGATCTAATGTCCTGCTGGATGAAGGCAAATATTAACACACACCACTATCCATCTGCATTAACTTTGGTTATCAGTAAAGAGCTTGCCTCTGAGCAAGCACACTGGGTTCCCTTTCCAGGTGAAGTTCAAACATGGCTTCAGAGTTTATGGGGTCCCCCCAGGAATCTCATTGTTACACTTGCTAAATGAATAATGAATCAAGCTACCAAGTTGTTTTCTGTAAGCAGTGTGTCAGCCCCACTACACAAATGTTAGTTTCCAGCCACCGGCTACTCTATCCTTAGGAGCTTTTCTCTTATAATACCGTCCTCTGAAATGAAAAAGCTGGAAAGGAAAGTTGGCTGGGTCAGAAATTAGAGTGTTTCATTTGAACCCTGAAATGAAGTTCGGAAACCTCCCTCTGTCATCATCTCTAATGTGTAGAGGCAGAGGGGCAGGTGCCAGGAGGAACAGGCAAGGAAAAACAATCCTTGTGTCTGAGAGTCTAGCCAACTCAGAAAGTCTGGGATTTTTTGTGTAGCTGGTTTGATGGAGGAGTCTCAGCTCAGTGAGGTGCAAACTGAATGGCTTTATATCTTCTAATAACTCTGGGCCCCATTTCCACTCACTGGATGGGGGTGAGGGAGAGAAAACTTAATCTTGTCCAATAGTGGAATTTGAGTCTCGTTGGGGAGTTTAGTCCAGTTCAGTGACTCTTGTCTAATCTGGTTATTAAATCCTTAACTGTCACGACAGGTTAAACATCTCCCCTCCACACACATCAGACCTTTCCTACAGCTGTGCAGCATGCTCCCCTCTCTTCCCTCTCCCTTTTCTAATCTCCCCATCTGCCTTCCTTCCTCTTCTCCTCCTGTCTTGATGTCATCTCACTCACCACTCATTTGCTAGACTCCAAGGCTTTCCCAGTCTTCTCATTGATGGTGAACATTCAAGCTACCAGATAGTTGTAGCTACCAGACAGTTATTTTAAAACAACTCTGTGGGGCTATTTTATTGCCTGTGGGAAGGCCCATTGGATCTCCCCTGAGCTCCCCACCAATGGTATAGGCTGTCTCCCCCAGGAAAACTTTGGCATCATCCACAGGGAGAACCTTGGCATACCCCTACCTATCCCCACTTTCCAAAAGATGTTCTTTAGACCTGCAGAGCATTGGGTGGGAAAGATGGGACCTTGCCCCAGGTTGCCGAGTCACTGCCAAACTTGACAGGCTTTTTCTTAGGATCTTCTGATTTCTGTTGGTAGGACCCAGATGGACATCTACTTTTCCCCAGGGGATAGAGGGAAATGAGGTTACTGCACCATAAAATCCACTATTCTGGAAATTCTCCTCCCCTTTCCCTGATGAAAAGGAACAAATAGAAGATTCCAAATAAGGTTTCTGGATAGTCCAGCTTCTACAAGCCCTGAGATGGGACGGTCAATCTCTGAAGATAAAAGATAAAGCAAGATGAGAACTCTTCTCATCTTTACTGTATACCTGTCTTTACTGTATACCTGCCCTAGCAGGAACCCTGGATGAGAGTTGGATGGACCAGGAAAGGGTCTCAGTTACTTCCTTTTACTCAGGACAGCATAGAAAGGAAATAATATGATTAAGAAAAGCTAAACCTACATGTGAATATTCCAAGTATAATTGGAAGCAAGGAGGGGGGTGGGATTTAGAAGAAATACTGGGAAGAGTGCATTGCCTGGTTCATGAATGTTAAGAGGCAATTTTGAGTTTTAGACTTGGACGATCAAAGAACTGCATCAAAAGGGCAAAAGCAATCAAGATTGTGCAGCTATTAATAAAAAGTCATGTCAGGAAGGGAAAAGGCAGGTTTTCTGAAGATCAAGCAAAGGCAAGCTCTCAAATCAGAAAACTGAGAGCACCACAATGAAGGCTCTCAGCACAACTGTAAGACTAAGGATGAATGTTCTAAGAGCCACGACTGGATCAAGGGTCTGAGAAGGACACCACATCAAAGGAGTGGGGGTTTTAGCACAGAGGCCCGACGGGGAAGGGGGGAAACACTCACCAGATCCCATCATTGAAAAGTTGTGCAATCCCTCTCCTTGTGTTTTAACAAGATATTTATTTTGTGATGAACAACATAGAGATTTATTGAATCCAAATCTCCTCTTTTTTTCACTTCAACTTTGTTCTTTTTATTTTTTTAAAAAATTATCTGTATTGTTGAAAGTATTACAGATGTCCTCTTTGTGTCTTTTTTTTTCCCCCATTGACCCCCTCCACCTTTCAACTGCCTCTCCTAGGCCTTCACCACTCTATTGTCTGTGTCCCTGGGCTATACATTTACACATATAAATTCTCAGGTTAATCCGTTAACCATTGCCCCTCTCTCCCCTCTTCCCCCTTCTGCAGGGGTTCCATTCTCTGACTGGAGGCAACACTTCCAAATAATCTTTTAAAAGTTTTCTCATTAAATTGTTTGGTTCCTCTCATTTTTTAATTAACATGTGTGATTTAATGATGAAACATTTAGATTCTAAAAAGGAGACGCACACATGAGAAAGAAAAGAATTCCCTCCAAAATGTCAAAGATAATTCTCAATAAAGCCTTATTAAATTGGGTGTGCTTAAGAGTAATGCCTGTCAACTTTGGTCAGAAGTTTAAGAAAAGAGAGCTTGAGAGCATGGACTTTGGAGTTAGAGCAACCTAGGTTCAAATCCCAGCCCTGCTCCTTCCCCCTGTGTCACTTTCGGAGCACTGTTTACCTCTCTGGGCCTCAGTTTGCCCTCCTCTATAAAATGCGAACACTGACCATGTCATAAATGACTGTAGTGACTTTTCAAGGAGAAAGTCCAAGAAAAGCATTTAACCCAGTGTATCTTCTCCATGCAACTGCACCTTTTCCAAATACATTTTTACATTAAGTTGGGCTGATAGGATAATGCCAGTAAAGATCCTCAGGAATCCTGCATATCCTATCAATGGATGCAATTTGCACATGTTACTTAAAAATATTTGAAAGTGATTGACAGTCTTAAGCCATTATAATGACTTATCCAGGAGCTCTCTTTGTCAGGTGTGGGGCTAAGTGACTTAGAAACCTTATCCTTAACTCCTTGCAAGAGTTACCAAGAAGTTATTATTATTCTCATTTTGTGGATAAGCAAAACGTAGGCCAATAAGCTTAGTACTTTGCCCAAGGCTACAGCTAATGAGACATAAAACCTACATCACTCTAAGTGCACTTACTTTCTGGGGGGAAAAATGATGAGCCCACCTCCACCAGTGCACACAACAGAAGCTACAGCCACAGAGGGAACTATTTCCTCTAAAAGCAAAACCCTAAAAACTGGCAGAGCAACCCCTTCACATGGACCAAACAAAATGGAAATCACACAGAAGCCGGTAGGAAAGGCCGTTAACCACCCAGTGCAATGATTCACAGTTGGGAGGAAAGTAAAAACCTGGAGCTTCTTCCTGAGGAGCAAAAGGTTCACACCCCAACTTTTAAGACCAGCACCAGAAAGATGAGCCCCCAAAACACCTGGCTCTGAAGACCAATGGGGCTCAAGCCCAGGGGACACCTGGGCTATGGCAAATTGAGGAACAATTCTTTTTGGTTTAATCCTCACCCAAGAATATGTATTATTATTATTTTTTAAATTGATTTCAGCCAAAACGGGTTTGGCTCAGTGGATAGAGCGTCGGTCTGCAGACTGAAAGGTCCCAGGTTCCATTTTGGTCCAGGGCATGTACCTTGGTTGCGGGCACATCCCCAGTAGGGGGTGTGCAAGAGGCAGCTGATCGATGTCTCTCCCTCATCGATGTTTCTAACTCTCTATCCCTCTCCCTTCCTCTCTGTAAAAAATCAATAAGATATATTTTAAAAAACTGATTTCAGATATAGGGAGAGAGAGGGAGGGAGGGGGAAACATTGATGGGTTGCCCGAAGCTATATCTTGGGTATGTGCCCTGACCAGGAATTAAAGCCACAGCCTTTGGGAGGACAGGAGGACATCCAAATGATCGAGCTACCAGCCAGGGCTGAGGAGCAGCTCTTAAAGGGGTTGTGCACAGACTTATCCTCTCCAGGGCCCAGCGCAGAAGCAGCCCTTGGAAAAATGCCCAGACGTTAGGTGAAAGAGACTCGTTTGCTAATTTTTAAGCACAGGTCTGAGGGGCTGGGGTACTCTCTGGGGATGGAGTCTGGCCAGTGCCATCTTCCTGCCTCCGTCTGCCTTGCTAAAGCAGGTAGGGGCCATCTTTCTCTCTCTCTCTCTCTTTTAAATTTTTTTTTTTCTTATTCTTTTTTTCAGTAAGTGTCATCTTTGTACTCTCCCCCTGACGGGCTTGAGCCTGCGAGCTCCACCTTCACACCCTCCCTGTGCTGCACTCCAGAGCACCAGCATCTCCCACGGAGGGGCTTCTACACACGTCCCATGCCCTGGTTTTACGTCTGGTGCCCTGGTTTCTGTGGCTGCTGCTCAGGGCATAGCTCTTGACTTCCTGCCTCTCTCTGGTGGCCAGAGGGCTTGAGTTGTTTGGACTCATGGGACGGTAACAATTGCAGAGACAGTTCTTGACAGGCTCCCACCCCTGGGATACTGCATAGCCAGTCAGAGGGTGAGCGGAGGGGCACTCTCTCTGTGAAGGAGGCTATTGTCCTGGAGCTTCCGGACAGGCTTCAGTCAGGCACGCAGCTAGAGCTGTGCAGGTGCTTGTTCTCAGGGAGCGTGGCTGGGGGACACATCTCTGCGCTCTCCCTGTGCCTTGCTACTGCTCACTGGTGTCTCCCCAAAAAGGAGCTTTTGCACTTGTCTAGAGCCCCGATTTTTATAACTGTCACCCAGAGCATATCACCAGCTGGCCTGGCACTGGATGATAATGGGACTTATGTTTGTGGTCCCACAGGATGTATATTTGTATTCTTTTTTATATACATATATATATTTAATTTTTTATTTGTATTTTTTAATTTTATTTTTTATAATTTTTAAAAAAATATATTTTATTGATTTTTTACAGAGAGGAAGGGAGAGAGATAGAAAGTCAGAAACATCGATGAGAGAGAGACATCAATCAGCCGCCTCCTGCACGCCCCACAGTGGAGATGTGCCCGCAAGCAAGGTACATGCCTCCGACCGGAATCGATTTTTTTATTAATGTATTACATGTATACATATTTGTATTCTTTAAAAACTGTGGCCTGCATGCCTGGCTCCCAGTCAGCTGGAATCCAGGTGCTGATGGAGATCCTCTTCTTTGAAACAAGAAGATGTTGAGGGGCTTGGCACCCCCTCAACAGTGGGAGCGGTGAAAAATAACACAGGCTGCCTGGATAGTCACAAAGGTTTGAGAGACAACCAAGAGTTTTGGGCAGGATTGAATGGTAAGTTTATCTCCTTCAGATGGCTGATCCTGGACTGGGAGAGGTGGCTGTTTTCATCTAAGGAGGCGGTTCTCAACCTGTGGGTCGCAACCCCTTTGGGGGTCGAACAACCCTTTCACCAGGATCACCTAAGACATCCTGCATATCAGATATTTACATTATGATTCATTAACAGTAGCACAATGACAGTTATGAAGTAGCAATGAAAATAATTTTATGGTTGGGGGTCACCACAACATGAGGAACTGTGTTAAAGGGTCACGGCATTAGAAAGGTTGAGAACCACTGATCTAATGCATAGAAACCAATGCAGAGTCAGGCAAAATAAGGAAACAAAGGAATGTGTTCCCAATGAGAGAAGCTGCTAGAACCCCAGGAAAAACCCTGCATGGGATGAAGCTGGAGGCAGGAATTACACACCAGGGAGAAACGGGAGTGGAAGAGAATCAGGCCAAAGGCACGGGATGCCGTGGGAAACCTGCTGGCTCTGCAGGGGCCCTTTCCTGGCACTGGGGCAGGCTTGTCAGGACACAGGCTTGGGGCAGACACCAAGTAATGAAAACATGACCTTTATGTTAGGGTAACTTTTTAAAAAATATATATTTTATTGATTTTTTACAGAGAGGAAGGAAGAGAGAGAGAGAGTTAGAAACATTGATGAGAGAGAGACATCCATCAGCTGTCTCCTGCACACTCCCACTGGGAATGTGCCCTGGACCGGAATCGAACCTGGGACCCTTCAGTCTGCAAGCTGACGCTCTATCCACCGAGCCAAAGCGGTCAGGGCTATGTTAGGGTAACTTTTAGTTGCTTGTAGACAATTTAATAGAGATGTAAAAGAAAAAAATAGATGTTCTGCTTACCCACTAAGTCAGAATATGATGACCAAGCCCCCTGACTTGCTCCTGCAGTATTCCTGTCTCGCTGAACCATGAGGAGGGAGCACAGTGCGGTGGGGACACAGGGAGTCTGGTTCAAGTGTTGGGTCTGTCCATTAGTTCCATCTTCTTCCCCGAAACTGGGCCAGGACTCTTGTTGCAACTCAGACTAATGTGTATAGAAAGAGGTTAAACTGGAGCCCCTGATCGAAACACCCAGGCCTAGTGTGCTTCAAGCACAGCTAGACTCAGGTGGTGGAACAAGGTCACCAGACACCTGTCTTTCTTCTTTTTCTATAAGCTCTGCTCTTCATATTCTTGCTTCATTCTCCCAGGGGCTCCCTAACATTGCAGCAAAGCGGCCATGGACGGCTCTAGGCATATCTCCTACCCGCTGAAACTCTCCAGATGAAGGAGGGCTTCTTTCTCGGCAGTCGCCTTGGCCTGACTTGAGCCATGTCATTGACCCTGGCTAGTCAGCCCCAGCACACAGGCTGCTCTCTACAGTGCAGGGGTGAGATCTGCTCCACCCAACGCTCATGGGAAAATGGTGCTGGAACAAAAAGAAAGAGAGATTCATGTTGGGCAGGCAAAACCAGCGCTGTGGTACAATAGTGCCCTCCTGACAGCTCATCTGTGCTAAGAATTGAGTGGGAGAAAACACACAAAAAGAGCTGTGTGTAATTAGATATTACCTCCGGTGACATTCAGATCTGTGACCTTTTTTAATGATGTCTTCCTTTTCCCATATCCAAATTCAGCCTAGTTGATAATAATGTATTTTTTAAAAATATATTTTTTTGATTTTTTACAGAGAGGAAGGGAAAGGGATAGAAAGTCAGAAACATCGATGAGAGAGAGACATCGATCAGCCACCTCCTGCACCCCCCACACTGGAGATGTGCCTACAACCAAGGTACATGCCCCCGACCAGAATTGAACCTGGGACCCTTCAGTCCGCAGGCCAACACTCTATCCACTGAGCCAAACCGGTCTTGGCAATAATAATGTATTTTTAACTCCTAAAAGTTAGTAACATTGAAGAACTAGTAACCTTCATGTGAGAATCCAGATTTCTGACTGTCCTTGTAAAAGTGATAGAACCTCATTATGAGACTCTTCTTTACCAGAAGCAGGCACTGCCCAGCCTACCCTCACCTGGCCTCAGGTGACCATCTGGGATCCTCTTCATGTCTTTAGCATTGCCACATCCTCTTGTAAATTGAAAAAGGAGAAACTATCCGTCCACTTGGAAGAAAGGAAGATTGAATTCTTAACCTCTGACTTAAGGAAAACTGATATATCACTTTCCCAATCCCATAGAACCAGGAGGGATGCAACAAATCCACCTGTGCACTCACCTCCGTTTTGACTAGCAGTGTTGTTTTTTTAAAGGCGTCACACTGCCCTCTGGTGCTCAACATGCTAAACTGTAATATCTGAAGTGGCCACTACATTCTCCTTCTATAGTCTCTAGTTAATCAAGGAGGCAAGGAGGGAGGGAAAGAGGGAGGGAGGGTGAGGGAGTGAGTGAGTGGGAGAAGGGTATCATTCTATTTTAAAAATAATTTTAAAATGTCAGAAGTTTTTAAGCCCTTAATGGGCAAAATTTGTTAGTGGGGTCTGGGGGACACTCAGCCACTCAGCGCTTCCAGCGCTTGGGAGAATGTGGAAATCACTAACAGCTTCTGAAAGTTCAATACTCCTCAATAAAATGGGTCCCCAGAAAAAACAACAAGACTCAGGCATGCAATCTTATGGGGCCTTCTTTGAGATTTTGTGTAAAATCTTTAAACCAAAGAAAAATAACCAAGGATGCATTGCATAATAAAACAGTGACCACCTACAACCCAAACCAGGGTCAGATCCTACTTTAATGGGACCTAAAGTATATGTAATTTGGAGGGCCCTTTAAAAAGAAACCTAGCAGAAACCGGTTTGGCTCAGTGGATAGAGTTGGTCTGCAGACTGAAAGGTCCCAGGTTCGATTCCAGTCAAGGACATGTCTCTTGGTTATGGGCATAACCCCAGTAGGGGCCGTGCAGGAGGCAGCTGATCTATGTCTCTCTCTCTCATCAATGTTTCCTAACTCTCTATCCCTCTTCCTTCCTCTCTGTAAAATAATCAATAAAATATATATTTTTAAAGGAAGCCTAAAACATATCTACTTTGCAATTTTATATAAATCATGAAGAGTCTTGTAGGCTCTAGCAGAAGCGTCTGGCCTCTAAGTAAGTAAAGGCCCCTGAGACTTAAGTGTCATAGTTCCAGAGAAATTGGCCTCGGGTCCCAAGGCATTGTTCACTGCAGCTTCAGGACTTTTCCCTGAGCATTGTAATTCGCAGAGCCTTCATAAATTAGGGAACAGAACTCAATAATGTGGTCGCATTTTTTTGTGCTCTTTATATCCTCTGACTGCTGAAAATTGATCATCTTTGAACCATTCCAGCCAAAGGAAAGCAAATCAGTTTGTTTATACAGAAACAACTTTAATGACTTTATTTATATGTGGAAGAATTATAGAAGATCAGACCCTTCCAGGAGTCAAAGAAAATGAAAGAATTGGTGCAGCTATTTTAAAAGGCTGAATCCTGACACTTGGTCTTTCTGTTCAGCTCACTCCCTGGAGAGGACAGATTGTGTTCACTGATCACTTGTAAAAATCTAGATGTTAATCACCAAGATTACAAGCCAGTCCAAGTGGGGAAAATATCACCTAGCTTTCGCAAAGAAGAGGTTTCTATTACCCAGAGCAGAAGATGACATTACTTGGATACTAATCATAGGAAATAGCACGTTTTCTTAGAGCCTAGATGATGGTTGAGCATCAGCCTATCAACCAGAAGGTCATGGTTCGATTCCCAGGCAGGGCGCATGCGTAGGTTTTGGGTTTAGTCCCCAGTGTGGGGCTTGAGGGAGGCACCTGATTAATGATTCTTTCTCATCATTGATGTTTCTATATCTCTCTCCATCTCCCTTTCTCTCTGAAATTAATTAACATATATAAAGTAATTTATAATAATAAAAGCATAATATGCTAATTAGACTGGACATCCTTCCAGATGTTCCTCCATCCTTCCGAACAAAGCTGGGGCTGTAAGGGAGGCCCGATTCTTGACTGCTAGAGGGAAGCTGGTGCCGGCATCCAGGGGAAGGATGGCCTACTTTTGCATGAATTTCGTGCATCGGGCCTCTAGTAAAATAATAAAATAAAAAGTTTCTTTAGATGAATTCTCAAGCAGCCACTTAATCACACATTAATTTTCTGAGTATTACATAACACTCTTAGATATTTTTTCTTCTCCATTTCTTTTTTTAAAAAATTATTTTATTGATTTTTTACAGAGAGGAAGGGAGACAGAGAGTTAGAAACATTGATGTGAGAGAAACATCAATCAGCTGCTTACTGCACACCTCCCACTGGGGATGTGCCCGCAACCAAGGTACATGCCCCTGACTGGAAATGAACCCAGGACCCTTCAGTCTGCAGGCCGGCGCTTTATTCACTGAGCTAAACTGGTATCGGCTTCTCTTGGTTTATTTATCAAACATTCTCTGTGTCTGTAAAATCCGTGACCACAGGGCTCTTGCCTGTATTGTCCCAGGGAAGGGCCACTGCACCTGACCATGCCCCCTGCACTCTGTAACATCACAAGATGCCCTTCACCTTGTGTGTATTCGAACAATGCCCTGAGAACTCCCCTGCAGTCTGTCTGGAGCCCAGGGCTGACCCTGGCACAGAGTAGTCCTCAATGGTGCTCTCCTGAACAAAGGAGCACGTGCTATGTCAGCCTGTGCGTCATTCTCATGGAAAGGTGTGGTGTTCCATAAACCCAAGCACATTTACATGAGCAGAGCAGTTTCACTTTGACGGACGACTTTTTCTGACTCAGCTGACACTCGTGGACTGATTTAGCTTAGTCACGCCTGTGAAAGTCAAACCTGTAAAACAGAGAGACAGTTGGATCTTCGGGTTTCCATGCCACCTTCTGTGGGTGCCATTTCCCTGGCTCCAAAGCCACTTCCGTCGGACTTCTTGTGCTAAGTCTGTGTGCTGTGACCTTGGAGGGACAGTGCATGCGCTGGTTTATGATTGATTGATTGATTGATTGATTGATTGTAGCATCCAGCGAGCGTGGCGCGAGTACCTGCAGCGGCAGGACCCCCTGGAGAAGAGGTGCCTGTCCCCGCCCTCCGTGTCCTCGGACAAGCTGAGCAGCTCCGTCAGCATGAACACCTTCTCCGACAGCAGCACACCCGTGAGTGCCATGCTTTGGCTCTAAAGAGAGCATCTTTTGGGGGGGGGAGCGGGTGGCTTGAGATGGGAGGACGTCCAGTGCTTCTTTGCTGTCTGTGAACCCCCGGTGAGGGCGTGCCGTCGCCCAATGAAGACGTGATTCATAAACACCGAGTGAACTGGACCAGCTCTGAGGGAAGTGATGCGTGTGACGTCAACCTAAAGCACTCATTTATGTGTTTGCATTCCTCTATTGCCGAGGGTACCTTCCTTTTCTGTGTCACAGCATGCTCCATTTAGTCTGTGCCTCTGGTGGCATCTTGCTTTGCTCATAGGATAGGAGATGCATTTGGTGGTAAAGATTATAAAGAGAACTTTTACAGCTAGTATTGAAAAGGATTAGGAACTCAGGGGTTACAACGTGAATGCCTGCAGGGGCCAGGTAAGGAACCTGTGTGAGTGATGGGGGCCAGGGTGCCAGCTAACCAAAGGATATGGGCCCCCCATGAATGGCGGCCCCAGGGAGCATCTGGAAGTGGGTTGCTGGTGTCAAAGGTCATTTTCTTTCTTCAGGGGAGGCCAGAAATTCAGAATTTTAAATGTCAGCAACAAGAACATTGAAAACATATCTGGACCAGGTCTGTAGGCCACCCTTGTTCCCAGGGCCACCAGTTTAAGAACCCTGAGTGCAGAGCTAAGGAGTAGAGCAGCCTGCTGACATCTTTAGTTTAATAAACAACAGCCACAGCCAAATGCGGTCGGAAATAAATGCCCAGGTGATTATAATGCAGTTTTGCAGACTTAGCCTTTGTCATAATTTATGCATAGTCACTGGAATCCTGGGAGAGGGTAGGAAGAAAAATGAAGTAAGTATCCAAGGGTGTTATTTAAAAAAAAAATATTCCTTAACAACTTTGTAATCTTGTTATTTGTAAAAAAAAAAAAAAAAAAAAAAAAAA
>PVJN01034361.1:0-22821 GCA_004026805.1 Lasiurus borealis | reverse complement strand
GGTTTGCACTTAAGGTCTCTGGCGCCCTCCCTAGGAGCTACCACAGTGTGTGTGTGTGTGTGTGTGTGTGTGTGTGTGTGTGTGTGGCATTGGTGCCTGCTGTTCTGGTGTTTACAAAGAACGTGGCCTGGCCCCTGTTCCAGGAAGAATACAGAACCCCAGACAAAGTTGGATTATGCTTGGGGCTGAATGTGAGTAGATTTAAATATTGCCCTTAATTCTTTATGGAGTATTTCTGCAACTCATTTAGAAAGTATGGGCTGCTCTGTAAGTTCATGAAAGAAAAGCTTCCGTCCACTTCCCTATAGTGTTGTGGGCGGCAAAGTAGGACTTGGCATGGTGCTTAGTCAGAGGGTCCCATTCCTGCCTTTCCAGTGCCTGGTGGGTATCGCAGGTTTGGGCAAGTTCCTCTGCCTCCTTGTCAGGTGAGGTAAACAGCACCTACTTTCCAGGATTGTGGTGAAGATAAGGAATGTCCTCCAAATGTACCCAATGTTAAGAACCCCGGGAACAATGTGCCTCAACATCCTGATTCATTAGGTCTAGGGGAGCACCACACGCAGTTTCTTAGCAGGCAGGTGATTGTGGCTCCGGGACAGATGGAGAACCACTGGGCAAGCTGTGTGCAGGGACACAGAATGAGAGGTGCCTGTGGTGGCGACGGGGCCAGGCCTAATAGTAATTAACATGCACACTGAGCCCAAAGGGGAGTCCCCAGACTTTGATACTGAAGATTTTTCTTTCTGGAACAAAAATCCAGAGCAGGGCTGCATGTGAGGGCCCTATGTGAGCGGTCTGTTGTGTCTCTTGCTCACCCGTCTTGACTTTTAGGATCCCCGACCCCCTTGTGGATCTGCTAGGCTAATAACTAAAGAAGCAGGTAAGAGAAACCACTATTCGCATCAGTCTTACTGAAAAGATGAATCACAGCTCAGCCCCAGCCTTCAGAAGTGCACCCTTCAGACCACTTTCCAGCCTGGAAAGTACTCATGCCCTTCCTCAGCAGGCACAGGATGAAGTCATCAGCCCAGAGTTTGAAGGATTTTTTTTTAACGCCAAGAAAAAGTTAATCGCTCCTTCTTGGATGTAGAGGTCTCCGATGGGCTCTCTGTGGACTGTGTCAATAAAGTCAGTCTTGGCCTAACCAGTTTGGCTCAGTGGATAGAGTGTCGTCCTGCTGACTGAGAGGTCCCAGGTTCCATTCCGGTCAAGGGCATGAACCTTGGTTGCGGGTACATCCCCAGTAGGAGGTGTGCAGGAGGCAACTGGTTGATGTTTCTCTCTCATCAGTGTTGCTAAATCTCTATCCTTCTCCCTTACTCTTTGTAAAAAATCAGTAAAATATATTAAAAAATAAAATAGTCTTGCTTTCTCTGCGTTTCCTATCTGGTACCTTTCTCCTGTGTTCCTTCAAAAATCACTGTCATTGTCTGCTACCCCAAATCCTCCTCATTTCCAAATTTGTGGTTAATCAAAGACACAAATCTGGCAGAGGAAGTCTTAAATGAGCGTGCGTCTACAAATGTGGGATACTGCCCAGATTGTGAGGCCGTGTTTGGGATTTGGCCACGGAAGGTCCACGGTACCTGAGCCCATAGGTCTCCTGGAGAGTGTGAGCGTGAGTGGGTAGGCCAGTTCCCAGTCTTCATTCTCACTGGGCAGCTACCTGTGGCTCCCTCACCTGCACGGGCTGCACTGCTCTGTGTACTGCTTCTAGTTGCTGGGGACCCTTGGAAGTGAAAGCGGTTATTTCACTTCCTCGTTTTGTTTGGTCCTCATTCCTGGGTGTGGTCAGTGGTGTTATGTGTTTGAGACACTGTAGCCTGGGGCTTGTCGGTCTCTAGCTGCAGCAGCTTGAGGGGAGCATCCTGAGTCTTATTCTGTCTGGAGAGTGGGAAGTGGAGGGAACAATTAGAAGCTCTGTATCAATAATGCATTCATTTTTTGTCTTCCAACCATGTGTAAGTTTCTACAAATCTGTCGGTATTGCTTCAGCTGTGAGGAGCTGGTCTTTAAAATACCAGCTGCTGGGGTTGCAAGGCAGGGTTTCCTGGGTCTGCAAGTGAGATGCTAGGTCTCACCTGCCTGGCATTGAAGGGCCCCTTGTTTTCCATGCAGTGATACCATGTTCCAGAAGTGGGGGCGCTAAATCTGTGCACAGAGTCCTTTCCCACTTTTCTGCCAGAAAAAAAATGCTTTCAATCCCAGTATACTTACCGTGTGTTGCAAATGTGTGGTTTTGATGCCTGGTGCTGATAGGAAGTGGCAGGTCATCCGTGAGAATGACAGCTGACAGTCAGGGGAGGGGCCACAGGGAACAGCAGACCTGTGTGAGGTGCCTCATCACTCGGGCCAATCCAGGTGGGGATGGTGGGGGTAGAGACAGTCGTGCACGTTCAGTGCCCCAGGTGTCTCCCTGTTGATGACCTAGTCACCAGATGTCATCGCAGAAGGGGGGTCGTTCCTATCTTAGGTTTAAAGTGACAAGAAAATACATAGTAGATTTCATCTAAAATGGTAATAATGCTTAGTTTAGGGTTTACGGCTTTTAGACAACTTAGGCTATCTCTGCCTGATTTATACAGGGCTTTATGTAAGTTTCCCTTTTCACCAGCATCTGGGCCATTTGCTGCTTCTGTCTGTTTGATGTTGAGGATTCAGTCCTTCAAAACCAGTCCTGAAGTCCAGTAGCTCCTCATGCTCACTCTGGTGCAGAAGTAGAGGGACCCGGCGGAGAAATCTTGCGGGAGGGGAGGGATAAGGGGCCCTTCAATGCCAGACAGGTGAGCCAAAAACAGCCCCAGGAGCTGCTGAGGCCTGGGCTTGCTGGAATGTCTCCCACCTAGCGCTCTGCCCTGCAGCGCCCGGCCCCTTGCTCCGGGACACTCGACACTCACTCGCAGACCTGGTCAGACTGCCTCTGTCTCCTGGCTTCTGGCAGCCTGGAACGTGATGGAGCCCATCAGATGCTTGTGTGATCTCTGTCTCGCATTCCACAGCCATGACAAGTAAGTCTGGCTCCCACGACGTCCCGACCCAACAGAGTTGCTGTTTCCATGTCGGTGCTGGATGTGAATTAGCCCAGCCCGAAACGGTCAGAGATGCTAGGTCTCACCTGGTGACCTCATGCTGTTGTGAATTGTCAGAGGAATTGTTCGCACCCTCCAGGCAACTCTCACGACTGGGAGCTGTCTGCGTTTCTGGCCAGAACTTCCAGCTCTTTGCAGGGTGTAGAGGCCCTTCTGTTTCAGCATTTGCCAGTTAATGTGCACATAATGCCTGTCTTCTAATCAAAGTCTGACCACTCCTGGGACTTGAGTCTGGGTCTGGCAGCTGGGGTGGGCCCTTTCCAGACCAGTCTCAGGGGAGAGGGTTCTCACACCTCTTTCCTTACTGGGCCATGAGTTGTAGTTGTATTTCATCTGTGAAGTTTTAAAATTTTCACTCTTGTCTCCACGGAACTATTTTAGTTTTCCACTCGGTGGCCCTACCCATCCCCCTGGAGGGGAGGGTGTCTTTCAATTCTGAATGGCAGTGGGCCCAGGTGTGAGCTTTTCACAGTCCAGTCAGAAACTGAGATTCTTGATTGTTATTGGTGTAAAAGCACCAACGAGACAACCCAGGACCCCAGGGGGTGTGAGGAAACACAAGTAAACCAGAACCCTGGGAGGTGTGAGGAGAGGGGGTAACCCAGGATCCCGAGTTGTGAGGAAAGGGGGTAACCAGGACCCTGGAGGGTGTGAGGGAAGGGGTAACCAGGCCTTGGAGGGTGTGAGGAAAGGGGTAACCAGGCCTTGGAGGGTGTGAGAAAAGAGGGTAACCAGGACCCTGGAGGGTGTGAGGGAAAAGGGTAACCCAGGACCCCGGATTGTGTGAGGGAAGAGGGTAACCAGGTCTTGGAGGGTGTGAAGAAAGAGGGTAATGCAGGACCTCGAGGTGTGAAGAGGGGATAGCCCATGATGGGGTGGGGGAAATCCAGGATCCTAGATGGTTGGGAAAGGGGTAACCCTGGACTTTGGAAGTTGCGGAGTGGAGGTGGGGACACAGAACTGTGGAGAGTATGGGGGAGGGGTAGCTCAGGACCCTGAGAGGAAGGGCTGAGTGGGATAACCCACAGCCCTGTAAGAGGAGGGACAAAGTGGGGGAATATGGGTCATGAGAAACGGGTAACCCAGGCTCTAGAAGAAGGGTGGTGGGCAAGAGGGCCCCCTAACAGTACAGGGGCTTGGGGGTTAGAACTGAGGGGACTAGGTCTATCCATACCCTGCTCGGCAGACCCCTGGGATTGGCCCTGGAGTGAGTGTGTTCTGGAGACCATGCCTGTCTGCTGGGAAGTAGGGAGCAGGGCCTATTGAAAGCACAGAGTGGTTCCCAGGGCACATGATTGGTCGCTGGACTCCCTATGCTCACATCTTGTTGGTGTTTCTGTATAATCACCATTCTGGTGAGTGGTTCCGCATATTCATCTTTATTATTTTTTAAAATATATTTTTATTGATTCAGAGAGGAAGGGAGAGGGAGAAAGAGATGGAAACATCAATGATGAGAATCATTGATCAGCTGCCTCATGCACACGGCCTACTGGGGATTAAATGCAGACTGGACATGTGCCCTGAGCGGGAATCAAACCCTGGCCTTCTGGGTTCAACCATGAGCCACGCCGGACGGGTTCATATCCATCTTTCAAAAACAAGACTTCTGCTCTCGATGTACAAACTTGTACTCATTTACATGGTGACAGCTGGGTGCCTCCTGCCTGCAAACACTGCTGCTTGTCTTTCAGCCACTCCTAGGACTGCGGGTGCTCATCGGCGCCACTGCAGATCCGTATCAGTTCTTTCCAGTTCCTATGGAAATGATATGTGGGTTCTTTCTGGCTTCCTTTTGCTTTTTGGAGACCGGAGGTGAGCTTGTGTAAAATGGTTCTGTGATCACACAGGCGCCCTGCGTGGCCCAGCCCTTTAGCAGGGCAGCCCGTAACCCGGGCCTGAAATAATTCAGCATAAGAGGATCTCTCAGAAGCCGGAACCCTCCCAGCACAGTTCGGAAGTGACAGCTGCGCAGAGCTGCGATCCTCTGGGAGAGTTTTAGAACAGCGTCTGTATGAAATGTGATTTATGTCACCCATATTTTAGGAAATAGTTTTTAAATGGCGTTCACGTTATATATAGCAGTCACGATTCCTCAGAGCGTGTGAAGAGTCCATTTGAATGGGGGAAACGTCAGGGACCGGCCCCGAGGGGCAGCACACCTCTTCCTGCCCCAGGTCTCAGTGTCCGCGAGGCAGCGCTGTGGTGAGGGCCTTGGGAAGCCACGTGTCCACGGTGAGGAGGGAGCACGGCCGTGGAGACTCTCCTTATTGTCCCTGGGAGAATGCTTCATTGTTCCTCAGAGAGGAAACACGTTTTCCTGCTCCGGGGTCTAAAACAACCTTCGAGGGCAGTTTGATTGGTTGGACAGTTGGAAGGGAGACTTCCCGGAGGCCACAGCATAGGAAATAAAGACCTCAGACTCCAGTCAGACCCCCTGCCTCCCAGGCCTGCCTCCCATGAGCTGTGTGACCTTAGGCAAGTTGTTGAACATCTCTGGGCATTCTTTTCCTCATCAGTTAACACGGAGGAGTGATACTTGCCTCACGGAAGCTGGCTGTGCATTACAGGAATGTGTGATTAATTCCATGAATCATCGCACAGGAAGCACCGCACAGTGTCATAGCACATTGTGTCAGATCTTCCTGTTTTTGATAACATGGCTCTAGGTTCACTCAGCCGCTGGGTTTAATTCCTGACTGACACCGATTTGCTTCATGATTCGGAGCAAACAATGTGACTCTTCCTTTACCTGCTAAAATGTACATAATCATCCAACTCCAAGGATCCTGTTGAGGGGAAATGAGAATTCACCCATAGCATTGTGCCTCAAGCTCAGCAGAGGGGCTATGCTGCCAGGGCTGTGATAAGGTGATGATTAATATTAATTATCATTGCCATATATTATTAATTTATGCTATGCATTTAAACTTGACATAGTATTGAAATGTTTAAGTGCTAGAATCTTAGTTATTTTGCAGAGCTTTAGAGATAGGAAGAAAAGAGAAGAATGTTGGTCATACGTGAAGTCCTGTTTAGAGGCAATTGCACATTTTACTTCTTTAAAGAATTCCTTGGCAACTGGAGGCTCCTGTTTGATCTTTCATCTACACATAAAGACTGACAGTGTTTTGTTGTTTTTTAAAGTAATCTTTATTGATTTTAGCAAGGAAGGAAGAGAGAAGCATCAATGATCAGCTGCCTCCTGCACACCCCCTACTGGGGATTGAGCCCACAATCTGGGCATATGCCCTTGATCAGAATCAAGCCTGGGACCTTTCGGTTCACAGGCTGACACTTTATCCACTGAGCCAAACCAGCTAGGGCTGACAATGGAACTGGTCACGTGTCGGAGTGTCCTAGTTCCTCAGATTAGACCCCTGCCTGTGTTAACCTCTCCTAGGGGCTCTGTGGGAAGTGGGTGGAGGTGGGGGAGGCAACATGTTTTGATGTGCTGCTTGGTTGCCGCCTGTTGCTTTGTAACACAGAGTCCCTTTCCTTGACCCCACCCAGCCTTCCACCTGCCCCTGCAAGCCCTCCTGGGAGCCTTTTGCCAAAGGAGAACAATCAAGAAGGGTCAGAACAATCAGGAAGGTGTTTCAATCAAGAGCCTGTGAGGTTCAGAAAGCTTGTGGGCAGTGCCAGCTTCCTGTGCATGAGGTCCAGGGCCTCCCCTCCCGGCCCAGGCTCCTTCCAGGTGGGGTGCCCCAGCCTCTCGGGCCCCTAGAGCTGTCTCAGTCAGAGCAGTCTGCCCTGAGTTTCACTGGGGCTGCACATTGCCAAGCTGAGGATTCGATCAAATGACTGCCCTGTGTGTGTGGCGATGAAGAATTGATGGCTGCTGGGAAGGATGTGCTTCTATCTCCCTCCCTCAGCGACGGAAGGAAAGTCTTAACAAAGCCAGACTGTGAGGCCGGCTGTTGATAGTCTCAGCCCTGTTCCTAGGAAGTGCAGGAGGGGGTGTTGTCTGGCTTTGGGGGTGGTGGAAGTGGGGACCTACCTTCGTCCAGCAATTCCTCTGGGGCCAGCTTCTCTGAGGCCCTCCCTGTGACAGTCCAGCCCAGAACGGCAGCAAAGCCAGGCACAGGGCGTGCTCTCCCTCTCCTGTCACAATTCGAAGATCAGTTGTTAGGAAAGTGAAGTGGGAAAGGCTGCCAATACCAAATGGTTTTGTTTTGTTCTTTTTAAATCATGACATCCCTAGTTATATTTTACTTCTTAGATAAAACAGCTGAGACTTTCCCAGTGTTTCGTGAACACTTTTTTTACTTTTGTTTTCCTCCTTTACCGTTGAGTGTGGTTTGCCTGTGGAGCCTTCAGCGGAGGTTCAAACCTCACTCACTACCTTCGTCAAATCTGCCGGCTTCCATCTTAGTTACAACCAGATGGCTGTTATGAGAACCCTGCCTCTGTGGGTACTGACCTGTCCCCCTTCTCTCAGCCTCCGGATTGGAGACAGAGATAGTAGGGAATAGGGTTAACAGATGTTTGATAATGGACCTGCCACAGAACGTAACATCACAGGCAGCCTTGTTTATGGAATGTCTGGGTCCCTGGCAAGGTGGCAGTTACGTCTTTGTAAGTTACATCGCTAATACTTAAGAGATCCATTTTACAAAGAACCGTTTTTCACTGATGTCAGTAACTTCATACTGTTGCCTATCAGTTTGGTTTTCTTAAAGCGAGTATCTGCGGAGACAAAGCTACTCATGCTCTGAAGACAGAAGGGACAGTATTGCTGGGGTAAAATCGCTCCGAATCGTCAGGAAAAGATAGCTGCTTGCAGGAGCATTTAGTTACAATAGTGCCATCCAGTTAAGGGTTTTGCAAGTGAAAGAAATTGTGTCCAGTTTGGGTTCTAAAACATGGCACATAGTTGTTTTGATTTATGTTTTCTTGGCCGCAGACAAGGCCTTGCCCATGGCCAGGGCACACTATCCTCCTGCCCGGTCCCCTCTCCTGTGTCCTAACCAGGCCGCGTGCAGTGACCCGCGTTGGAGTCTGGTGGCTAGCTCAGAGGTCAGCTTGTGAAGTGGAATAGTTGGAATTCCTGAGCAGAGCTGTGCCTTGATTTTGTTTGTTTAAGCATGCGTTCACTAGTCTTCAGTCTGGCTTATTCCCGAATATGGTATCCTTCCATCCTGTGGCTGCTGACACCCAGATGCAGCCCAGCCTCAGGGGTCCTGCGGGATGCCGCCCCAAGTACTCTCGGTGGGAAAAGGACAACACTGGTCCTGTTGTTTACTGGCGTCCCTGGACAGGAGAGCCGGCTGAGATTGTGTGTGCAGAGTGGGATCCCCGCAGGCCTGCGGAAACGCTGAGCCTCTCACAGCCGGGCTTCATCCTCTCGAAAGGAAGTTCATGGCTAAATGCACAGAAGACAGCCTGTGTGGGAAGAGAACGGAATCCAGCCCCGACACCGGGCCCGGGGGCGCTCTCTTGTCAGCTGCGCCAGCTTCTGGCTTCTCCAGCGCCTCCTGAAAGCACCGAGCCCTATTTTTAGAGCCGCCTGTCTAGGGGGTGGGAGGATGTGCTGCTGCTGCAGAAATTCAGTAGCAGCTGCAGCAGACATTCTGATTTAAAGGACTCATTTATAATGCGGACGAAGCTTGGTTACCAAATGAAAGAGAATGGAGTGTTACGGTGGATCAGCTGCTCCAGACCTCATCTCCTGAAAGCACCGAGTGTATTCCTTCTCCTGCTGGCTGCATACATGCCGCCCTGCCCCAGCCTATAGCGTGTGTGTGTGTTCACTTCTGTGTTGCTTGCTCCTCACGCTCAGCTGCCCGTGGAGGAGAGGGAAGAGGAGGCCCTCGCTGAGTTGAGGAAGTGTGGCTCACGGCCCAGATCTTCATCCCACGAGCCACTCGCAGGGGTCATGTTCAGATCCATGCAGATAATGTATGTAAAGGTGCCCAGGGGGTTAGGAATCATTAACATTAGCGTGATGGCAGGGCGCCATGTGCTGGGCATGCCCTGGGCAGCAGGCCAGGACCCTCGAGTGCAGACTCTCAGAGTGCAGGCAGGATCACCTTGGCCACTGGTTTTCAAACATTTTGGATATGGGACCCTCCCAACCCCAGCCCAATGCATAAGTATATACAACTGATATAAATTCTGTTCTGTTCATGGCATTTGTTTATCATTTCCTGTCAAGTTAGATGTAAAGTCAGTGATCCTGCGTGTGCACAGGTCGGAACGGCCCCGCTGTGGGAGCCGCAGTGACTCACACTTTGTGTCCACACTGCATTCTGGCTGCACCGTCCAGAGAAAATCTGCTAACACGTGGCAGCTGTTGAGAGTGACTCTCCTGTAGTCGTAATAAATCCTTAGAACAGACAGGTGGAAGCATTAGTAAGATTGCTGATACAAGCCACTCCTGTCGCACGTCCCCCGTCTGGGGCTCTGGGATGGAAACGGAGCTCGGAGGTTTGTGAGGCAGGTGTGGATGCCTCTCGGTGACATGTGAAGAGGTGACCTCACAGGCCCAGTGCCCTGCGACCCGCAGGAAGGTCTTTCGAGATGTCTTTGTTTCTTGGAGGAACTGCTCTCTGTCATGGATCAGGCCCAGACGTCAGGTTTATATCCTGTTGTGTGTGTGGCTCCCAGGGGCTCACACTGCTGGGCTGGCGGGAAGTCGGAGTAGGGAAGTCCTCCTGTGCTGAGGGTTCTGAGGAGGATGTCGCTGAGCCATGCGTGTGGAAGGCTGCAGTCCTCAGTGCTTGGCTGCCCGGGTCTTAGATGCAAGAGAGCAGGACATCAGGAGAGCTGGACGCAGACCAGGGACTCACACGGAGCCAGGCCCACATCTGGGCCTGTCCCAGGACAGCCGCACTGTCCCCGCAGGTGTGCACAGTCACCCTGTGTCTACTGCCGTGTTTTGTTTCTTGGAATCAGTGTTTAGTTTGGGATATGGACCTCTTGTGTTGCGTTTCGCTGCATAGTGTTTATTGTCATTGCTTGGCCATTCCACTAGCTATGATGCACCCTACTGTTGACAGCCCTCTGGGTTGCTTCCAGTGTGGGGCTGTGTAAGCCGTTGCATGTGTCTCTCAGTGCACTCAGCGGGCACCCACCCCCGGGCACGTGTCTACAAAGTGCAGAGTTGCTGGGTGGGAGCGTGCGTGCACCTTCAGCATTATTCAGTGCTGTCAGTGGTCCCCCAGTCCTCACTCCCACAGCAGCATGTGGGCATCCCCATTGTTCCATATCTGTGTCTCAATCACTGAGACTATGAATGAGGAGGGCACTTTCCCCGTAATGCATGGGCATTTGACGGACTGCACCTTTGCAAGCACCTATTCCAGTGTTTTAACACCAAGATGCCGTACTGGCTAGTAGGAGGCTTCATCTGTTCTGAAAGCTGACATTTGTTAGCAGGAGGCTGTATGTAAACACAGAGCTGTCCCAGCAGGCAGCAGGAATAGACTGGCATCACTCTCGACCCTTCCTCCTCTGCGTCATAGAGGTTCCCTCCCGAGATGTCTCTACCTATCCCCTTCCTATCCCCTTTTCTACTAAAAGCTGCTCGTCTGGTCTGGCATTGTCCCCAGAACATACATCTTTTCCTCTAGACCAGTTGTCGGCCAACTCCTTAGTCAACAGAGCCAAATATCAACAGTACAATCTCAAAAGATTGAAATTTCCTTTGAGAGCCAAAGTTTTTAAACTTCTTTTAATGCCACTTCTTCAAAATAGACTCGTCCAGGCCATGGTCTTTTGTGGAAGAGTCACACTCAAGGGGCCAAAGGGCTGCATGTGGCTCTCGAGCCGCCATTTGCCAACCACAGCTCTAGACAGTGATTCACGTGACATAGCAGAGGCCCTCCTTTCCACTAAACCCCTCTTTTTGGCACCCCTTCCGTTAAGAATCAGGACTTGGGGTGGAGGCACAGTCACTGAGGGTGTGGGTGAACCTTCGCTCGTCTCTTTCCATTCAGGCCATTCTTCTCCTTGGCTGCTCCCACAGTACCCCCTACCGCTGGCCGCTCATGCCTCTGGGATCACACTGGGCTCCTTGCCGAGCCCTCGGGGCCCTCTGTGATCAGACTTCCCTTTCAGGACGTTCTTAATCTCCAATCGTGACTTGCTACTGAGGTTCTAAGCTCCACAAAGGCAGGAACGAGAGGATGCGCTCGTGGCCGCCTCAGCCATTATTGGTTCTTGTTGGACAAAAGGTATGCCTTTAGGGTAAAAGGCCAGATAGGACAGTAATACTGATCTCCGTGTTGTGAGGCACTATATCCTGGTTATTTCTTGCTGTAAGAAATAACGTAGCCAACACTTAGTGACTCCTGAGTCTGCAGATGGTGGCTCAGCCCTGCTCCCAGTGTAGGAAGGCTCAGGCTGGGGATCCGTTTCCAGGGTGGCCTGCCCGGTCGCTGTGTGCTGAGAGCTCCCCAGGACTATCCACCAGACCTGGGCTGCGGTTCTCCTCCCTGTGGGCCGCCCCCTGAGGCAGCATGGACTTCCCCACCGCTGGCATCTGGGTCCTGAGATTGAGTGTTCCGAGGACGCAGAAGTCGCTCATCTCCAGGACCTGGCGCAGACGCAGCCTCCTTCTCGCTGTGCTGTTGGTCTCAGAGGTCACCCAGATTCAGGGGCCGGGGCACTGATTCCTCTCTGTGCAGGGTGTCAGAGGATGGGTAGCGCCGTTGACCGCCACGTCCTAACAATGTCCCCTGTGACTTCCCTCAGCTCTGACGGCCGCTGCAGGACGGGGGAAGCTGGAAGTCTGCGAGCTGCTGCTGGAGCGCGGAGCGGCCGTGTCCCAGACCAACAGGAGGGGCGTCCCGCCGCTGTTCTGTGCAGCACGCCAAGGGCACTGGCAGGTACCCCGCAGGCCCCGCCCGAATGCTTCGGGAACCATGGAGGGGACAGAGCTCACTCTCGCCCGTCGCCCCTATGCCCACCTGTGGCTCCCAGCCCCTGTGTTCAGTGTCCTTGCTTCTGCTGGGGCTGTCTGTACTCTCTGACAATAGATGGGTGCATTTGACAGGCCACACCGGCAGCCAGGTGGGCGGGGACTAGGAGCAAGGCTGGTCACCAGCTGGGAGACCACAGGGGCTTCCTGGTGCCTGGGCCGGGCCGTGGAGTGGGTGGCCCCCATTACACCAGAAGACTTGCTGTGGTGTGTCTGTTGGTGGGTTTGTCCAACGCTCCTGGAGGAAGAGTGGTTCTCCCGTGCTCTCTGGAAAAGCGCCCGCTCCCTTTGGCCAGCACTGCAGGTCAGCCCAGTATCTGTCACTGTGTGGGAATGGCTCGCTGTCCTTCCCTCACAGAACATGGGGCCCTTGAGAGCAGCGTTTGGTCATCTTTCGTCATTTTATCAACCGTGGCTACATACCTACCCCATGCCGGGACCCAGGTTACACACAAGTGACAGATAAATGCATCTTACCTGGTCATTATAGGGAGAGTTTTCTAGACCCAAGTTTGCATCATGGTATCGCATCTCTGCTGATTCCTACCAGTTCTGTTGGTAGGAGCTATGAAACCACACACACACACACACACACACACACACACACACACATACACACACACACACGCCCAATATTTTGGCTTTTCTCCTTTTATTTCCCAGAGCTTGGTGTGTAGCATGCATTCCCGTAAACCCTGCATGATGCCCTGGGCTAATCCTTTCTTCTGGTCTGTTTCCTACGCCACGGGGAAGTTTGGAAAGCATTTGTTAGTGTATCAAGAACAAGAGAGCAATGGGAGTGTGCCCCCTCCACCTGTGGCGATCAAATGAATATGCAGAGAGAGACTGGACTGTCCCTGTGTAAAGCCATTCCCCCCAGGTGGTAGTTGTATGAGACACTTCTCTGTTTCCTGGTTTTGTCCCCAACCTGGTTTTGCACTGCTGAAAGGCATGGTCCCAGCCCTAGCCAGTTTGGCTCAGTGGATAGAGTGTCAGCCTATGGACTGGAGGGTCCTGGGTTCAGTTCTGGTTGCAGGCTCGATCCCCAGTTGGGGATGATTCTCTCTCATCATTGATATTTCTATTTCTCCCTCTCCCTTCCTCTCTGAAATCAATAAAAATATATATGTAAAAAATTTAAAAAGGCATGGTCCCGAGCGAGACTCTCCTGCAGGCAGCTCTGCTGAAAATGGCCCACTGTGAACCTCAAACCACGCACTGAGCTGGATCTCAGAAGGGCAGATTGCATGGGGTGTGGTGGGTGAAGTTTTCCCTGCACCCCATCTCTCTGCCTTGCACCCCACTACAGAAGTGTCGCCTCAGCGCCCTTCAGTTCTTCTCAGTTATCCCATAAGCCCTGCAGTGGCTCTCTAGTCAGTACTTGATTGTGATTGGCACCCAGGTGCTGTGCTTGCATGGTTTTAAATGTATACATCTGGAAGGAGATTTTGTTCAAAGGAAGAAAATAGAAAATGGTTACAGGCCACACAGGTTACCCAATTTAGAGGGGATTTTAAAGGAAGAGAGTCCTTTTGCGACTCTCAAAGGTGGGCAGTCCTGCCTGGGGATAGAGAACGGGTGTAAAGTAGAGCAGGAGGATCGTGACTTGGTGTGTTTATTTCAGATCGTGAGGTTGCTGTTGGAACACGGCTGCGATGTGGACCTAAGTGACAAGCAGGGCCGGACACCCCTCATGGTAGCCGCATGCGAAGGGCACTTGAGCACCGTGGAATTTCTCCTTTCGAAAGGTAGCGGCACGGCCTGCGCCTGATGGGTTTCTATTGGATGCACAGAGAAAAGAGCTTTGGCAGACTCATTCTGTACTTCCTGATTCTAAGTTTCAGTCTTTTTGGTACCAGTTTTCTAACTGAACAAGTGGAAAGAATAGGTCATGAAGCCTCATACCCATTACTCGGCTTTGGCATGCTAGTCAGGTCCCCGAGTCAGCCTCAGGCTTCACAGCACCTGCATCTGGGTTTCATCTTGAGGAGTTCAGGGTCTATGATTGGACTTATTTCTTTCTTTCAGGTGCCACCCTCTCTTCTCTGGACAAAGAGGGCTTGTCAGCATTAAGCTGGGCTTGTCTGAAAGGTCACAGGGCCGTGGTCCAGTTCCTGGTTGAGGAAGGAGCCGACATAGACCAGATGGACAAGAACGGCCGCACCCCCCTGGACCTGGCAGCCTTCTACGGCGACGCAGAGACCGTAGGTACCACCGGTGGCCACACTGCTCGCCTGCCCTGCATGCAGGGCTGGTGCCACAGAGAAACCCAGACCCGAACCACATCCAGAGTGTGTGTGCCTGAGTGTGTAAAAGTGTGTGTGTGTGTGCCTGAGTGTGATGTGTGTGTGAGTGTTGTATTGTAGGATATTTTTGTTTTTATTTAATTGTGTGACAGTCTATTCCAGAATGTAGTAAAGATTTGACTAGACTCTGAAAAGCTTAAACATACATGATTACAAGTTGTATGTACAATAGATACACACACATGCATGTGTAGTTTAATTTTCTTATAGTAATCCATATGAATAGAATTATTATATACTTCATTTAAAAACACTTCTATGTATATGAGAAATTGCTAATCAGATAATTAGCTGGTTTGTTTTTAAAGCCAATATGGCATTGTCTAGAATGCTTTGGGCACTATCTTTATCTCTTGACTGATGCTTAAGCCTAATTGAGATCTAGGGGGAACAAACCTTAATAAACTAAGAACTGCAAACTGGTTTTCAGGGTGGAAACCACGTCTTTGTCAAGATTCACATCTCTGGTCCCCAGCAGGCACTAGAGGACTGCTCAGCCCCTTTAGAGTTACCATTTTTGAATATTTAATATGCCTAGTGTCAGGATTACCTAGAGGGACAGGTGTTTCGTTGCTAGAAGCTGTGGGCCTTGGAACAAATGCCATCATCACCTGCACATCTGGGCCCTGAGGCTTTTAAAAGGTATTGACATTAGAGGGAAATGGTCTCTCTTTCCTGAGCATTGTAAACTGTACTTAATGTTGATGTTCAAAAATAGCTATTTAACTGAACTTCACCTATCTATACTTTTACTTTTTTATCTTGTACTACCTTACCAAATTCTATATCCAATCACCAACAGGGAACAGTGAAGGAGTATAGCATTCTAGTATCTTTTTAAAAACTGTGATGAGCAAAATAATGTAAAATATGCCACCAGAGCCATTTCTAAGAGAAGAGTTCTGTGTGTTAACTAGACTCACTCTGCTGTGCAACCGATACTAGACATTCTTATCTTGCAAAACTGAAACTCCTTCCCCATTCAACAACTCTTCCTCACTCCTCCCTTCCCTGTAGACACCCATTGCACGTTCTGTCTCCCTGCATTGAGGACTGCTCAAGGTAGCTCATGAGTGGAATCTGCAGTATTGGTCCTTTCCTGCGTGGCTTATTTCACTTTGCATAGTGTCTTCGATGTTTATCCACATTGTGGCACATAACAGTATTTTCTTCCTTTTTAAGGCTGAGTAAATGGTCCATTGTGCATATGCACTACATTTTCTTTACACATTCATCTGTCTGTGGGTGCTTAGGTTTTCTCCACCTCTTGGTTATTGTGAATAGTGCTGTAATGAACATGGATATGCAAGTGTGTCTTTAAGATCCTGCAAATTCTTTGAGATCTACGCATATTCTTTTGGATGTAGACCCAGACGTGGGATTGCTGGATCTAATGGTGATTCTATTTTTAATTTTTTGAAGACCCTCCCAACTGTGTCCCGAGTGGCTGCATCATTTTCCCTTCCCATCAACAAAGCACAGTGTTCCTGTTTCTCCACATCCTCACCCACACTTAGTATTCTCTGTTTTACTTGTTGTTTTTATGATAGCCATGCTAATAATGTGAGAAGGCCCACCCGCACTGTGGCTGTGATTATTTGCATTTCCATAATGATTAGTGATGTTGAACATCTTTTCATATGCATATTGGCCATTTGTATATCATCTTTGGCAAGGCATCTATTCAGATTCTTTGCCCATTTTTAAATTGGGTTATTTGGGATTTTGTTGTTGACTTGTAGGTGTTCTTTATAGATTCTGGATGTATATCCCTCTGTTGTCATTTGGAACAGCAGGCGGACTGATAGGTTGTATCTATATCAGATCCACATGGAACTGGCTACCGTCTTCCTATTCAGTAAGTGAAGCCATTTGAGTAGCCAAAGTGGTTTCTCCTGTTGTTCTCTGTTTAGCCCAAGTGACAACTATTTTATCACATCAAACTGGTAGTTGTACCAGGGTCTCCATCGTGCCATCTTTATAGTCCCAGTATTCAGATCTCGTTCCTAAGCCTTGAAGTGAGTTATCATCGGGTCCCTCTGATCCCGAGCTACTCATCCATGCAGCCTGCTGTGCCCCGCTGTGTGCCTCTGAGTGTCTCTGAGGTGCCCGTGCCCGGAGCCTCCAGCATGCTGCCTGGAGCCTCTAAGTGATTGGGGCCCTGTCTCATCTCTGTGGCCCGGGAGAGGGTGAGACAGATGCATGGTGACATGTGCATGTACCAGCCGGTGGAATGTGAGTGTGTGTACACACATGCCCCTCCCGGGGAGCCTCCCTGCTGATTTCAAATTCACCTTAACAGTGGGCTTCAGGTATGGATTGCCGCTGGCTTCTCTTCCGTGTTCTCTGTCAACTTTATTTCCATTCTAGGATCCCTAACGGCCAGAGGTGCCAGCTATCAGGAGAAGCTCCTAAGCCAGGCGCTGCAGGTGGCCCAGGGACAGCACCCCTGCCAGGAGCCGCCCCTCATGCCTCTGTCCCCCTGCAGGTGCTGTACCTTGTGGACAAGGGCGCTGTGATCGAGCACGTGGACCACAGTGGGATGCGTCCCTTGGACAGAGCCATTGGTTGTCGAAACACATCGGTCGTGGTCACACTGCTGAGAAAAGGAGCCAAATTAGGTCAGTAAACGCCTCCGTTCAGCAGTGAGAGGGAGGGTGACCAGTGCCCAGGGTAAGCTGTCGGGTGTTTGGCGCTGGCCGGCATGAGTCCTTGGTTAGAGCATCAGCCAGAAGCGTCCCAGGTTCGAGTCCCAGTCAAGTCAGGGCTAAGAGCCTGGGGAGAGGGCAGAGGGCTAGAGCTGAGGCATCTTGAGTGGAGGTGATGGCAGGCTGCAGAGGAGCACATGCGGATACTAGAACACACCCCTCCCCTGCCAGTGGCCACGGGCACGGCTGGAAATGAAGGCGATTACTATGCAGCCTTGTGTACTTTTACCCCGATGCCCATCGGAAGGGAGGTGTGAGTCGTGGCTGCTCTGCTGCACTGGTTTCCCAGTGCTTTCTCTCCAGAATCACAGCAGTTTGTGTCCAGTACAGTTACCCTTCCAAGCGCTTGCTTAGCGGCAGGTCAGCAAGGGGTCCTGTCCCTGTTCGGAGCTGTGCTGCCATCTGGAGGCCGTAGGACACCCACCAGCAGTTGTCCCTGCCGTGGGGTCCTGTGTGTGATCACAGCTGGGCTGGGCCCCGGAAGATCTGCACTCCTTTCCTGCAAGGCTGCTGAGGCGCCTCTCACTGTGTGCTTATTTTGCAGGAAATGCCGCGTGGGCGATGGCTACATCCAAACCTGATATTTTGATTATACTTTTGCAGAAATTGATGGAGGAAGGAAACATGTTGTACAAAGTAAGTGGTGTTGCCATGGCCTGCGAGCAGCCTCTTAGTTTGGTGCACAATGGACGTGGCTGTGCGGCTGCACGGGGTCCACATTGTGTGGCTTCAGTAGGCATTCCGAGAGAGGCCACTGGTTTTGTGCCCAGGCTTTTTCATATCCTGACGGCAGTGGCTTCAATCTAGAAAGCACTGCTCCTGTGTGAGAGCCATGATCTCTGAAGAGTCCCTGTGGCTGTCACCGTGGCCCGAAGCCTCGGGGTGAAGGCAGCGTTGCTCCTGGTGTAACTGGCATGTCCTACAGGAGAGTCCTCAGTGCAAGGAGCCGGGAGAGGCCGGAGAGGAGCACTCAGGAGACATTTCCAGAAGAGAGCGAGCCTTGCTTATCTTATTTTAGTGTCTTTAAGTTTCTAGAGTGTGAAACTATTTCTAGAGATGTTTTTACTTAAGATATTAAGTAATATACACTGAGTGGCCAGATTGTTATGATCTCTGAACGCATAATAATCTAACCACTCAGTGTGTGTGTGTGTGTGTGTGTGTGTGTGTGTGTGTGTGAGAGAGAGAGAGGGGGGGGGGGAGGCCCGGTGCATGAATTCATGGCCAGGGGGAAGGGACATGGGTAGTTGGCCGTCCTAGCTGTTGGTCAAACTCCTGGTCGAGGGCACAACTTACTTATTAGCATTCTATTATATAGGATATACACTGAGTGGCCAGATTATTATGCATTCAGAGATCATAATAATCTGGCTACTCAGTGTATAACAATGAACAGTGTTTCCCATTTCCCCTTAGAAGTGGAAATATGACTTACACATGAGTAAGTATGACTTTAAAGTAAATTTTCTAAAGTAAGACATCTGATTAGCTCAAAAGCAAACTTGGACTGAAAGGGCCAGCTAGTAACTATGGGAGGCTTTGCTGTTTGGTCTGTGTCACACCAGCTTTGGTGCTGTGTGGCCAAGGCAGCACAGATGATATGTGAGCAAAATAGTGTGGCTGCATCCCAAACTGTGTTGGTAAAACTCAGCTGTGAGCCGCCTTTGACCCACAAGCTGTGTTTTGCCGACCCCTGGGTTAGTTAGATGCTTAGGCCATTTACATAGGTCACTCTTCTTTCCTTGTCTGTGATTAGATAGAATTAAAAGATTCTAAAAACAAAAACCTAGATTGTGGCCATTTTAATCCTTTTTACCAGGGGATGACAGCACTTGCAATGTTTTTAGTTTTTCCCTTTTCAGAATAATAACAAATAAATAGGCATGTTGCATGACCCAGCAGGGTTCCTGTCTAGGAATCAGTTTGAAATTGAGTTCAGAGTGTGTACTGTTGCGGCTTTGAAGTGGTTTTAATGTGAATTTTCGTCGGCAATTATGTTAGAAATACCAAGCCATTTTCAGCAGGCCGCACACCTGCTGTGCAGAACCGGCTGAGCATAAGAGATGGATTTCGTGAGCCTTGAAAATGACGCCTGGTGCTGTTCTGATGTTTAAAACCCATGCTTTCGTTCCTCTCAAAAGAAAAAAATATTATTCTACAGCAAGACTCGACTTGCCTTAGGACCTTCATTGTGTTTTCATTTGATTTCTGTTATGCTTAGCATTAAAATACCTCTGAGGTATAAATGATATATAAAATTAGAGACATTCACAAAAAGGTTTTTAAAAATATATAACAGAAGGTAATGTGTTGCGTTAAGATGGGTAGGTGATCAATTTGGCAGTTTGCAGGCACCTCCCTGTGACACCGGCTTCTGTCTCACCTTGTGGAGCACAGAGCCCGGTGGCCGGCGATGCCACGTGTGATCACACTGGTTAGCATCCGGCTCTAGTTGTGGCACTGTCTCTTTAGGACCCTTTCAGCGTGCCGTCATGGTTTTGGGGGGTGGGGAAGGAGAGAATGACCTCTTCAGGGTGTGGGAGCTTATCTATCTTGGAGCCTCAGGTACAGGATGACTGTCTGTGATGTTTGGATCCTAGAAAGGGAAGATGAAGGAGGCAGCCCAGAGATACCAGTATGCCTTAAGGAAGTTCCCTCGAGAAGGATTTGGAGAGGACATGAGGCCATTCAATGAACTAAGAGTTTCTCTCTATCTCAATCTGTCTCGCTGCCGAAGAAAAACAAACGTAAGCTGTGGCCCCTCATTCCAATCCTTCAGCCATAGCCTGTCATTGCAATGGGGAAGGCCAGCCCACCCACAGACCCAGTCATGGGCCCCCCATCTGAGCTGCGTGCACATTGCTGCGAACCTGGCATATGGCACGCTGCTCCTCTCGGATGACCGTCCTTGGGTCGCTCTCACTGCCCGTCTCTCGGGGTGCTGACAGCGCGCACCTGGGTGTAGTTTCCTCTGCTTCGATGCAAACTGCTCCTCCCCTCCACCCCTCCCTCCCAGCCGCATGGGGCCAGCGTAGTCAGAGCGGCCCATCCCCAGATTCAAATGGTAAAGTTCGACTCAACTGTATTGCAGCCTACCTGGAGCTTACTACGTTTGCCAAGAAGTTATGCCATTAACTGCTTAAATTGTAACAAATAGCAGCTAACGCGGTTAATTTATAACTCATAGCTAGTAGGTTTGTGTTAGTGCTTCTCTCTTCTACTTCCTGTTTAACTTCACCCTCCCGCCACCAAATCTGTGGACCTGGCTGCTTCTGGGCCCACTGTTCCGCCTTGCGCCCTGTTAGCGTGGATGACGTGCCCGGGCCCCCTCAGGGCTGACACTCCCGTGTGTGCTGGGTCCATCTGCTCCCGCCTTCTGGTATGCGGCTTCTACCAGTTGTCTCTCCCGAATCCTCTGTTTTTGCTTCTCTGTGGGACCCTCCTCTTAAGAATATTAATACACTTTAACTATCTCCTAACTTTAAAACTAAGCAGGAAAACATAAGCACCTTGCCCTTCATCTCTCTCCAGTTAAGTCCCAACTCTCTGCTAACCTTTAGAGCAAAACTCCTGTTAAACAGTTGCCTGTAATCATGTTCCAATGCTGCTTTTGACTCGTCTATTTACATGTGGACACCAGGACTTTGGCATGGCAGAAGAATTTGCTTCCAAGGCGCTTGAACTGAAACCAAAGTCCTACGAAGCCTTTTATGCCAGGGCGAGAGCGAAGAGAAACAGCAGGTACTGTCTGGGGTTAGCTGCGCGACTAGAGAAGCTTTCTTGTGCTGCTAGTGTCAGAGCTGCTGCTGACTTGGGGGCGCTTCTGGCTCATAAGCAGTCCTGTGGGGCCTCTTGACCCTTTTCACCCTAAAGGGGTGGCTTCCGAGAGGCACAGGAGTAGGGATTACTAGCTGTGGCTAAAACTCTTCTTTTCTTCTGACACCTACGTGACTGTTCCTTCCCTCCACCCCAGCTGACACCTACTGCAACATGAAGGTCCTAGTTGTGTTGTATTATCAAGTAAAACCGGCCACTAGAGACATGGAGTCGGGGTGGTGGAGAGGGGGCAGGATGCATAGGACTTAAGAGCAAGAGCCGGAGTGGTGAGCGGGGAGAGGGAAGATAACTGTAAGAGGGTTCTGACAGCCACCGCCTGACGCCTGCTCTCATTCCCAGCCCAGTGGTCTTTGTAGGGGCAGCAGGGCCTGCGTCAGGCGCCTCTGGCTTGGAATTAGCAGTGCTGCTGAGCCCAGTGGCTCTAAGCTAGTGACATGGGTCCTGTCTGCCAGTGAGGGTGCACGCCTCCGCGGCCCCCTTCTCTCACGGCCGCGCTGGGGTGGGAACAGCTGCTTTCAGAGCATGTGCTTGCACGGCTGGCTGGCTGGCGTGTGACCGCACCTTCTCTTTCTCCCGAAGGCAGTTCGCGGCCGCGCTGGCGGACCTGCGGGAGGCCGTGAAGCTCTGCCCCGCCAATCAGGAAATCAGGCGGCTGCTGGCCCGCGTGGAGGAGGAGTGCAAGCAGCTCCAGAGGAGCCAGCAGCAAAAACAGCAGTGCCCCCCGCCCGCGCCCCCCACGGACTCGGAGAACGAGGAGGAGGCCCCGGCGGCCCCGGGGCCCGAGGACCCCTTCCCCCAGGAGGAGGCTGCAGAGGAACCGTCTCCGCAGGACGGCCTCCCCGTTTCCCTGGCTCCCCGGCCGCACCCCGCTGCCCCGTCCCCGTACATCCGGAACCTTCAGGAAGGGCTGCAGGCCAAGATGAGGCCCGCCTCGCCCCAGAACCGGCCCGGCGCCGCCCCGCCCCCGAGGGAGCCCGTGGCGCAGCCGGGGCTGGTGGTGCAGCCCACCCGGCAGGCGCAGATCGTGAAGACCAGCCAGCACCTGGGCCCCGGGCACCTGGGCTCCTCCGGGCACCCGGGCTCTGGGCACCCGGGCCCCGGGCAGGCTGGCGCGAGGAACGCGAGCGGGAGGGTGCAGGGCTCCTCCCCGCACCCTCCCCCGAGCCCCATGCCCGGCCGGCTCTCCGCCGCCACCGCCGGGGCCAGGGGCCCGCACGCGGAGGCAGCGGGCACGTTCTCCGCCGGGGCGGGCGCGGGGCGGCTCGGGGAGCGGCACGGCGAGAGCGGGGCCGCCTACCCGCTCCCCAGCAAGATCAAGGGTGCAGAGCGGCTCCTGGCGCTCGCCTCGGGGGCGGCGGAGGGCGCCCCGCTGGGCCCCGGCGGGCCCGGGAGCGGCGGCGACAGGCGGCACCCCGCCTCCCTCGCCAGCTCGGGCTCCTCGGGGTCGCCCTGCAGCAGCATCAAGATGTCCAGTTCCACCAGCAGCCTGACGTCCAGCAGCAGCTTCTCCGACGGCGGCAAGGGCCCGGGCCCAGAGGCGCGGGCCAAAGACAGGGCGGCGGGCCAGGGCCCGGGCGGCACGGCCGAGCACAGACCGCGCAACACGCCGTTCATGGGCATCATGGATAAGACGGCCCGCTTCCAGCAGCAGCAGCAGCAGCAGCAGAGCGCGCCGCCCGGGCGCCCCTGGCACGCGGCCGAGGGGCTGCTGCCTCTCCCCGCTGCGGCCGGCCTGCAGGCCTCGAACCCCGAGAGGCCCGCCCTCAAACTGGCCGCCGCCGGGTACCACGGCCAGGCCAAGCCCTGCGCCGCCGCCGCGTCCACCCTGGGGGGCAGCAGTGTCCACAACGGGGCGCCCGGGAAGGAGCTGGAAGAAAGGAAGCGCCCGGGTCCAGGCCTCTGTCAGGATAGCAGGGTCGCCAAGACTGTTTCCCACCTGTACCCGGAGGGCCTGTCCA
>PVJN01034360.1:9768-22922 GCA_004026805.1 Lasiurus borealis | reverse complement strand
TCACAACTACCCCCCCACCCCACCAGCCTGGTCTCCCCTAACTGCCCCATCCCCTGCCGGCCTGGTTGCACGCAATGGCCCCCCCCAATAGCTCCTTACTGCCCTCCTCTGCCAGCCTGGTAGCCCCTCCTTGCCCCCCACTGCCGGCCTGGTTGCCATCAACTGTCCCTCTGCCAGCCTAGTCACTCCTCACTTTCCCCCTCTGCTATCCTGGTTGACCTCACTGCTCCCACTGCTGGCACTGTCACCCCATGCAGCCTGCTGTTCAGTTATTTGGTTGCCGCTCACTAACCCACCCTGCTGGCCTGGTCGCCCCATGCAGCCTGATGTTTAGTCTTTGGTCATCCCTCACTAACTCCCCTGCTGGCCTGGTCAGGTTCTTGCTATTCATCACTTTGAGTATTTCTTGCCACTCCCTTCTGGCCTGCATAGTTTCTGTTGAGAAATCAGCTGACAATCTTATGGATGCTCCCTTGTAGGTAATGAACTGTTTTTCTCTTGCTGCTTTTAATATTCTCTGTCTTTTGCTCTTGGCATTTTAATGATAATGTGTCTTGGTGTGGTCCTCTTTGGATTCCTTTTGTTTGGGGTTCTGTATACTTCCTGGACTTGTAAGTCTATTTCTTTCACCAAGTAAGGGAATTTTTCAGTCATTATTTCTTCAAATAGGTTTTCAATATCTTGCTCTTTCTCTTCTTCTGGCACCCCCACAATTCTGATGTTGGTATGCTTGAAGTTGTCCCAGAGGCTCCTTACACTATCTTCCAATTTTTGGATTCTTTTTTCTTTTCCAGTTGAGTGTTTTCTGCTTCTTTGTATTTCAAATCTTTGACTTGATTCTTGCATACCTCTAGTCTGCTATTAGGTCTCTGTATAATATTTTTTATTTCAGTCAGTGTATGTTTAATTTCTAGTTGGTCCTTTTTCATCTCCTCTTGGGCCTCACTAAATTTATCCATCTTTTTTAGAAAGTTCTTAAAAAACCTTATAACCATGGTTTTGAACTCTATATCCAGGTGTTTGTTTTCCTCCATTTCTTTCATTTGTGATCTGTTTCTTTGTCTCCAAATTTTGGTGGCTTCCCTGAGTTGGTAGAGTAGCTTTGTATACTAGGTGTTCTATATGGCCCAGTAGCTCCACCCCCCCAGTTACCTGGTGCACCCCTTTGTGGACTGTGTGTATAGCCTTGTTGTAGTTAAGTCTTGATTGTTGTTGGTATCACTGGGGGAAACTGACCTTCAAACCAATTGGTTCTGAGGATCAGCTGAGTCTACACTGGGAGAACTTCTGTGCTGGACTCAGCCTTAAGACTTGCAAGATTGCAAAAGCCTCTGTGCTGGGTTTGGATGTGGCGGATTCTCAGGGTTGAGCAGATAGCCTTGGCTTCCTGTCAGCACTGCCCTATGGGGCTCCTGGGTCTCAGTGTCCCTCAGTAATCGCTGCAGCCCTCTCTGCACGCACTCATACTCGTGCGTCTCCAGACCTCTGCCTTTCTGGCTCCCCTAAGTTTCCGTGTGCTCCAAGGACTCGCTCAAAACTGAGGTTCAGTGCAGTCGGAAGTGGAGTTCAGTGCAGTCAGAAGATTCTGTTTTCCTCCTGCTAAGAAAGCCAGCGGCTGCCAAAACCGGTTTGGCTCAGTGGATAGAGCATCGGCCTGCAGACTGAAAGATCCCAAGTTCGATTCTAGTCAAGGGCATGTACCTTGGTTGCGGGCATGTCTCCAGTGACGGGCATGCAGGAGGCAGCTGATCAATGTTTCTCTCTAATCCATGTTTCTAACTCTCTATCCCTCTCCCTTCTTCTCTGTAAAAAAATCAATAAAATATATTTTTTAAAAAAACAAAGCCAGCGGCACTATCAGTAGTCAGTCCTCTTTGCATGCACCTCCAGACCTCTGCCTTTCATGGTTCCCCTAAGTTTCCATGCACTCGTCCCTTTTCACAACAGTCTAGACTCCCCCTGTATGAGTTGTGCCTGGAATTGGGGTTGGAACTGGTGTTCATTTCAGTTGGTAGTTTCTGTCTCCCTCCCACTAGAGGAAGCCAGCCAGCACTCTGCTGCCCTATCTCTCTATGTGCATGTCTTGGTACCTTAGCTTTTTGCAGGTCCTCTGAGTCTCCGTGACCCCCTCTCTTTCCTTCTAGTTGTGGAATTTCCACTCAGCCAGCTCTCCTGTGGTTCTGGATGATGTCCGTGCTTTCTTTTAGTTGTAGTTTTGAAATTGTTGTGCGAGGCAGCAGTTTAGATGTTCACCTATGCTACCATCTTGGTTTCTCATAAAATTAAGATTTAAATAAACTCATTCATCTAACTTATTTTATTCTTATTTATAATGATTTTCTTAATTTTTAACTTAAATTGAAATGTTTCTATTCACAAAATGAGAACAATTTGTCTCTAATACATAAAGTACTCACTTTTGTAACCCAAATGAGGATAAAAATCACTTCTCACAAAATAAATAGTAATGTAACAAAATTCAGTTTTCCTCTACTAGCACTAGATGTTGAAGATTATCAAAGGTCTGTACTACAGAGCACTCAATTTTGGAATTAGTTGAGAATGATCCAAATTTCTTCCAGTAAACATAATTTTAGACAACAATGAAGAAAAAAGACGAAAGTAATGACAATTTTAGAACAATGCTTCTAATCACAAACAATTAGGTCTTATTTAGGTTTATGGAAAACATTTAATTGCAGAATGATAGGGGGAAATGGCCATATTTGAAAACAGCCACAAGAATCAAAGTAGAACATAGAATGGTAATAAGCATAGTTACAGAACATACTAAAGTGGTATGTATAGTCAGACCCACTGGAACTTGTAGAGTCACATTCTTATACACCTGTAGAGAGAGAAGTTAGACACATTTAAAATGGATGTTCTAAGTAAAACCACTTTCTTAATTTTTATTTTTATTTTTGCTTTTAAATATTCTTCAGCCAATTCTACACTATATTTAACATTATTGTTTGAATGATTCTTTTGGATTGAACATTTAATGTAAATATATCAGACTCAATTCCCACAATAATTCTTAAAGTCTCATTAGATTTTACTTTTTCTATATTTTACTTAGAATTGAGTATATTCTTTTTAAAAACTCAGGCCAGCCAGGCTAGTGTAACTCAGTTGGTTGAGTGTTGTCCCATATACAAGAGGTTGCAGATTCAACTTAGTTTCTATTTTCTATTTGGTTTTGAAGATAAAGGGTTCAATTAGAAACCTTGGGAAATTTTGTGGTTTAAAGATAAGTTTTTTAAAACATTAAAATTTGGGAATATTTCTATTTTGGCTTCTTTTTATAAATACCTGGATTATAACTTCACATCCAAAAAAGATTATTTTATTACCACAATATGTAACAAAGTGCTATTTGAGAATTATAATCTTAAAAAAAATGGTCTTAAGCAAATAAGCCTTAATATGATCACCACTTTAGTAATGGCCACCTATAACTCAAAGTAAAGGGGAAAAAAATCAAATAGTTTAAACATGATTTCTTATTTCAAGTTACATGGTCTTAAAGAGAATTGAATTAAAAATATTTTAACAGGGTAATTACTTATTTTATAGCAATGCACACTATAAATTTTTAAATCAATAAATCATAAATAAGCACTAATCATACTCTTCATTCACATAGTCTTAAATGTAATTCAGATGTATTTTAGAGTTTGAAAAAAATTATGGTAACATATGTGTAATATTGTGTTTTATATAAGACATACATATTTGGTTTTCATTCCCTTTCTGGCTCAAAGCTCCCCAAACTGTTGGAATTTCCTAAGTGTTAAGAGTAGGCATGGTATCTTTTATGTTGGTGAAGTAGCTTTTGAAAGCACCTAAGGATAAGGACTGGTTGCCAATGAAGTCAACCATGTGATAAGAGAGTTGAAACTTTCAGTCCCACCCCAGACCTCCAAGAAGAGGAGAGGGGCTGGTTGCTCAGTGGTTGGAGCATCAATCCATGAGTTTGATTCCAGGTCAAGGACATGTGCCTCAATTGCAGGTGTGATCCCTGGCTCCATTAGGGGTGTGTGTGGGAGGCAAACAATTGATGTGTCTCTCTCATATAGATGTTTCTCTCTCTCTCTCCTGCTTTTTTAAAAAAATCAATGGAAAAAAACTTAACCATTCTAAAGAGCAGAGGGAAGTAGATTATATACATAAAAGCTTAAGCGACCATCAGAACTGAATGACCAGAACGACTGGTCGACCAGTCGCTCTGATGTGCACTGACCACCAGGGGGCAGACGCTCAGTGCAGGAGCTGCCCCTTGGTGATGAGTGTGCTCCCACAGCCAATCTCTTGCGGCCTGCCAACCTCCAATAGCCTCAATCGCCTGCCAGGCTGAGGGATCCTACGTGTGCATGAATTCGTGCACTAGGCCTCTAATGTTAACATAATAAGGTAAGAAGAAAACTGTAGACTTCTTAGAAAACTATCTAAAAACTAACACAGTTGAAATAATACTAATTTGAGTTTTATTATCCTTTTTTTTTTCACTTATTTTGTGTAATACAATGAAGTTAACTAATTTATTTGTTCAAAAATTAATAAAGAGTTCTAAATAAAGTTTATACCTTATGGATATACCACTGTTTTTCTTCGCCATTTCATGCCTTTAAATCGTCTATCAGCTATACTTAAGCTCTGGGACTAATGAGGCATGGGACTAACACTAAATCTGCAGCCCCCAAATTAAATGATTCTATATAAAGGAGGAGCCACTACTGTCATCTGCAACAAAGAAATAACATTAAAAACAAAAAACAGCTTTCTATGGTAAAATATAAAATTCTAATCCCTTAAATGTGGCAGAAGCATTAGAGAATTTTAAATGAAGTAGTACAATCTAAAAATATAAAATACTAACTTACTGATTTATATTTCATATTGTTCCATTGGCAAATATCCTTATTCTTCAAAGCACAAGGAGCTGCCACTTTTGACTGAGCCCAGCACTTCAAAATTGGAAACTCTGAGAAAAAGTGGTTGAAGATCATATCACAAAACTTTAATCTGGACTAGAGGCTAGGCCAATTTGTTATGTTTGAAATATGATTATTCAAACATTTTAATACACAATGTACATGATTTGGCTCCATCTATTATGTATTGTTTTATTTTAACAGCCTGTTTTAAGTGAATGCCTAAGAAATTATGAAATTACAAAGACTGTGCATAACTTCTTAACAAATCCCAATATATTAGACACCAGTTTTTAAGTATTTTAATTTAAACCTTTTCTTGAAGTATAACACATACTTACAACAGTGAACAGGTCCTAAACATCCAACTCAATAAATATCCAGGTGTAAACACACCCATAAAGAGCTTTCAGACCAAAACCTGAATAACACCAGAACCCTAGATGCTCTTTCAGGAGGGGACACATTTTCAAACTTTATTTAAGATAAGTCAATATCATTAATAGAAACAGAAAACTAGGTTGGATGAACAAAGCTAACATAGTTGAACACTTTTTATTTTTTCACCGTGAAATATATGATGGCATCAAATGTATGAATTAAAAACTTCCTATCTACCAGTCTTTGTAACAAATCAGCCCAATTGTGGAGGCACAAAGAGCCAAAAATCTGAAAGGGGTTTCTTAAAGTTTTCATTCTAAAAAAAAATGAAAATGGTAAAAGCAAAATTTTAAAATTTTACTCAAATCTACACATAAAAACAGAACAATTACTCACAAAACAAAAAACTCATGGGCTATAGTTATAGGAAAACTAGGTAATAAAGTACCCTCACATACCAAATACATGCAAGTGTAAACAAAACAACAACAGCAATAAGTACTGTGATATCAGCATGAATAAACAGAAAGTAGCAAAGGGGCAATGAGGATCAACAGCTGAAAAGAGAAGCACACACCAAATATTATACACCCACTTATAAAAGAACACAGCACTTGCCAAAAGAAGCAAACCTGAATCTAATCACACCCCTGGAGCCAGGTGCCAATTTTCAGAAATAAAAAGGTCACATGAACTGCATGATTACTAACACTAAAACTCCAACTCTGAGAAAAATGTTAAATGGGCAAGATAAAGCTATAGTGTCTCATATCATCCACATACTTGGGTGATAAAAGCATAAATAAATATAAGGGCCCAGCCAGTGTAGTTCACTGGTTGAGTGTTGATCCATGAATCAGATCACACAGTTCGATTCCTGGCCGAGGCACATGTTGGGGTTGTGGGCTCATGCCCAGTAGGAGGTGTGCAGGATTGTTCTCTCTCATCATTGATGTTTCTAGCTTTCTCACTCTCCCTTCCCTTCCTCTCTCTGAAATAATACAGGTTTGTATACACACACACACACACACACACACACACACACACACACTAGAGGCTGAATTTGTGCACAGGTGGGGTCCCTCAGCCTGGCCAATGATGGAGGCTGATTAGGGCGGCCAGCCTGGGGGAGGGACTGCGGAGGGTTGGCCAGCCACGGGAGATTGGCTGTGGAAGCACAATGACCACAGGGGGCAGTTCCTGTGTTGAGTGTCTACCCTTGGTGGTCAGTGCATGTCATAGCAACTGGTCAACTGGTTGCTATATATCTACTAGGCTTTTATATATTTACTAAAGGCCTATGCATGAAATTCATGCACGGGAGGGCCTGGCTGGCAATCAGGGCCAATCGGGGCCTTCTGGCTACTGGCCAGGGCCAGGCCTTCCTTTGGCTGCCAGCAAAGGCATTCCTTCGTTCCATGCTGCCCCCTAGTGATCAGCACATGTTATAGCAAGCAACTCCCTGTTGGTCAAATTCCTGAGGGGACAATTTGCATATTAGCGTGTTATTATATAGGATATATATAAAAGTCAAGTGATTGGAACAACAGAACAACTGAAATGACCGGATGCTATGATATACACTGCTGTGGCCAACCAGCCCAATCAGGGCCCCAATTGGCCCCCAACCTCCCATGGCCCCTCCCCACCACCAGCCTGGCCTGATCAGCCCCTGTCAGGGTGGGAGGCTGGACCCCACCTGTGTACAAATTCATGCACTGGGCCTCTAGTATAGTTTATATAAACACTGAGTGGCCAGATTATTATGATCACTGAATGCATAATAATCTGGCCACTCAGTGTGTGTGTGTGGGTGTATTAGTTAGAGATCTGGTGCATGAATTTGTGCATGGGTGGGGCCAGCCAGCCTGGCTGGGGTCAGAGACATGGGCGGTTGGCCAGCCTGCCTGCTGGTTGAACTCCTGGTCGAGGGGACAATTTGCATATTAGCCTTTTATTATATAGGATATACACAAAGTGGCCAGATTATTATGCGTTCAGAGATCATAATACTCTGGCTACTCAGTGTATATGTTTATATATGTAATATACATAAATTATAATTTATATCTATGAAAGGAAGTAGTTGCTCTAGCTGGTTTAGCTCAGTGGATAAAGCGTTGACCTGCAGACTGAAGGGTCCCGGGTTTGATTGATGCCTGGATTGTACGTTCAATCTTCAGTAGGGGCTTGCAGGAAGCAGCCAATCAATGATTCTCTCTCATCATTGATGTAGCTAACTCTCCCTTCCTCTCTGAAATCAATAAAAATATATTTTAAAAAAATAAATAAAAGGAAGTGATTAATTGGAGGCTATGTATGAGACATGATACATGGAGCTGCTGCTAAAGTGACTGGCAAAGTGCTATTTCTGACCTGCATGGTAATTTCAAGGACATCTGCCTTATAATAACTCACTAAACTATGTATTTGTGAAGTTTTTCCATATTTACAACCAAAAAGTTAAAAAGAAAAAAAAAAAAAACATGCTTTTGTTATCCCTTGATTTCAGACCTGCCATCATACCTTTATTTTTATTTTCAACCCTCAGAAAAAGTGTGCAACCCTTACCTTGATCACAATACATCAGTAAATCAGGGTTACTGACCACAATAAAGGTTTCTCCATCTTTACTATGTGGCCGATGATAGCGGTAGTGCACAGGTAAAAAAGCTTGGAAACAATCAATACACTGTGAATCTTGTCTGGCATAAATGAGAACTTCAGACTCCTTGGACAAATAATTGGGAGCTTCTATATTAAAATTTTCTGAAACCATGACTGCCTGTCAAAACAAAAATAAATATTAATCCAAGAGAAAAAAAATGAATGAGGAAGATTTAAAAAACAAAACTAAACCAGAAGACTGCTATACAGGTGGACAGATTTTAAAATTCATTCCCCTTATAAACAATTTCCATTCTCCTTCCATCCTCAAGTTAAGAAAACCTAAGATGTGATCTGTGTTTAAAAAAAGCTTATTTACTAAAAGTAAACTGAGGAAATTTTCCCACAATAAAAATTATTTCTATGTAATCACTTTATTAAACTTTGTTTAGGTGATAAAACAGGTACCAAGAAAAGAGAAATGAATATGTGTAGCATTGTTCAATAAGTATGAAAACTATGACAAAAAAACAGTTAATCCAGTATTGGGTAAAAATGATTGGTATCATTCTGGTAATTTTCTGTTCTCAGAGAAAGGTGGTAGTGAGATATATCACTGTAGTCAGGAAGTCAAAGCAAAGGTCAGCACTCTTTACATACTGGGTATAAAAAGGTAATGGAAAAAATAGTAAATTACTCCTTAAAAAAATAATATGGTAAAAAATATTTTAAAATAAGTATTCTACACCAAAAGTAAAACTTCATGTGTGATAGAAATTAACCCTGAATTATAATATGCACATGTATATGCATTATATATTCATATATGCATGCATACATATTGATATATTAAAGAGCACACATATATATACAAGTTGTTGAACTTATTGGCAAAGATCAAGGAATTATATAATCTTATCAGTCATGAAGAACCTCAGAGGTGATCAAATTAAACCACCATCTCAATGAGGGTATCTTTCTCAAGTATCCAGCCACTGATTGATTACCTTCAACGACTGAGTCATCTCATTTTATCTATTGTTCAAAGGTTATTTCTTGCCGAGACCGATTTGGCTCAGTGGATAAAGCGTCGGCTTGCGGACTGAAAGGTCCCAGGTTCGATTCTGGTTGGGGGCATGTACCTTGCTTGCGGGCACATCTCCACTGTGGGGCGTGCAGGAGGCGGCTGATCGATGTCTCTCTCATCGATGTTTCTGACTTTCTATCTCTCTCCCTTCCTCTCTGTAAAAAATCAATAAAAATATATTTAAAAAAAAAAGGTTATTTCTTTGTTTCCTCAAACATCAAAGGTCCTCAATCATGCTGCCTTTACCACATCTTTTCTTCCCCAAAGAAATATTCACAGTTCTCTCCGTTTCTCATGACTTGGTTTCCAAACCATTTATCACATTAGTTGCCTTTGGAAAAATAATTAGGGATTATAATAGCAATATTTCCTTCCTTAGCCAAAAATTGCATTTGCTTTTTAGCAGTCTTTTTTTAGTATGATATTGCTATAGATATATTCTTTTTAAAAGACTTTAATCCGGCCAGTGTGGCTCAGAAGTTGAGTGTTGACCTCTGAACCAAGAAGTCATGGTTCAATTCCCAGTCAGAGCAAATGCCCAGGGTTGTGGGCTCAATCCCCAGTAGGGGGCGTGCAGAAGTATAAAAAATTAATACATGTATTTTTTAGAGCAGGTTTAGGTTTACAGAAAAAAAAACAAGCAGAAAATACAGTCTCCTCATATAGCTCCTTCATCACACACACACAAACACACACACACTTTTCCCTATTATTAACATAAAAATGTAATACAGAGATTTTATTTATTTATTTATTTATTTATTTAGTTATTTTAAGTTATATTTTATTGATTTCAGAGAGGGAGAAAGAGATGAGAGAGAATCATGGATCAGCTGCCTCCTGCAACCAGGGCATGTGCCTTGACTGGGAATGGAACCAGTGACCTCTTGGTTCATGGGTCGATGCTCCACCACTGAGGCATGCCAGTAGGCAGAGATTTTATTTTTTAAATTGATTTTAGAAAAAAGGGAGAGGGAGAGAGAGAGAGAGAAACATCAATTGTTTGCTCCCCATATGCACTCTGACCAGGGTAACCAATCTGGGTATGTGCCCAACCAGGAATCAAACTGGCAACCCTAAGGTGCATGAAAGGATACTCAACCGAGTCATTACTAAATTGAACAGGTGACTTTTAATGAAGGTAGGGAAACCCTAATAAGGTGATTCTTATTGAAGTTAGGGAAATCCTTAACTATGGAGTAAGATTCCTTTCTGAAAGGAGCAACTATTCCAATTAGACAGCCTTGGCTACATTTCTTAGCTCTTCTTTCATGTACCTATGTGATCCTGGATAAGCTTGGCCTCTTTGTGCTTCAGTATCCTAACTATAAAATGGAGGTAACAGGTTGTTATAAAGATTAATCTATGTAAATGATGTGGGGCATAATCTTTCTTTTACCTTGCTTCTTTAAAAAAAAGAAAATACCTGGCATAAAGAGATCCAATAAATATTAATTTCTTCTCCTCCCATACTCAAATTATACAGCTGTTGGGTATGTCTCCCTAATTTAACAAAGTTGCTATTGAAACAGTATTTATTAATTGTTCATTTTCTTAGTCACTAAATTGGGAACCATACTGGTAAAATGTCAGCTCAGTTTCATTGGCTTACTACTGACAAGCATGACAAGTATTACTCAGTTATTAAAGAATACTCCTATACTATCTAAAAAATGTTACTTGATACCTTTTACAAAATGTATCTAGTGTTTTCTTATATACTATTTTGCCTTAATCCAAATTATAGCATTCCTAAAAAAATTTCTCTCAAAATAATGCTCTAATAGCTGTAAAAATCCTCTAACAGTTGTACCTCTGTTATGTTTCTCTCCCGTAATGAAGCCAACTCATATGGATCCACAAAAAGTCCTGTTGGGATGTACTGTTTAATTAAGAGTCGGCAGGTCTGTAAGTCGTCAATGCTTTCTCCAAATTTCACTTTTATTAAAAGGTCTCTGTAAGACAAGTATGTTCAGAGAAAATCTCTTCATTAAATTGTTAATGAGATAGCATAACATTACATTCAAGTTAGTAGAAACACTCTATTTTTAAAATTATAAAGAGACTATAAATATAAAGTCAAATGAAATATTTATTTCATGTCAGAACCACTTATTAGATCTTTCATAAATCCATGTCATAAGCAATAGTATATATTAATAGTGATTTTTAACCAGCAAAACGCATACTGCTGTGCCACAAGATTTTTTAAAACATGCAATTCCTGACTATTTAATTAGGGGCACTGACCAATTTTCCCTTAGATTGTAAAAAAAAAAAATGACAATAATAGCCATCATGTGAATGAATCAAAATTATACCTATATTTTTTGTCAGACTGGCAAAAGATACATATTTTGATGTGCCACAAAATTTTAATAATTAGTTTATATGTGCCATGAGATGAAACAGATTGGAAATAGTTGTATTAGTGTGAAGTGTGAAAAAAGAAAAAGATTTTAAAAAAAGAAAAAGATCAATGGAAAGAGATAAAGTCAAAAATAGACATACACAAATTTTCAATTAAGGTTCAAATATAATTTGATGAGGAAAAGATGCTCTTCTTAAAAAATGGTATTGAAACAACTGGATATACAAAAATTAATTTGAAATAGATTATAAATCTAGCTAATTGTCCCAGCTTTCTGTCTGGAGGCACATTTTGGACCAAGTGCAGGGAATGAGACCCAAAGCATAGCATGATATTTTCACTTATGTGAGAAAATAGAATAAAAGTTAAGGAAAGCTGCCCTTACCCGATCAGTAGATAAAGAGTGTTGCCCTGCGGACTCAAGGGTCCCAGGTCCGATCTAGTCAAGGGCACATAGCCAAGGTTATGTGCTCAATCCCCAGTAGAGGGTGTTCAGGATATTTCTATCTCCCTCTCCTCCCTTAAATCAATTAAAAAAAAAAAAAAAGTTTAGGAAAGCTGAAGTGGTTGGAAGTCACAACACTAAGTTCCAGAGAGGAGGAAATTATTTAGAAATAGCTCTAGAAATCTCAATGGGGGAGTTCCCTTAAGTTTCTGTTGAATACTAAGATAAGCATGAGTAAGGCATACCTCCACAAAATGGGCACAGAATGACCAGGGAACTAAAAGATGAGAAATTCTAAAATTTTACACAAGGTAGGGAGACATTTGCATTCCAACCAACCAAAGTATAGAAATCCCAATGGGATACCCCCTGAAGCTTTCAGTTGAAATCCCAATAGGGTAAAGCCTTAGTAGCTAAATTAGCCTTGCTACTGGCCACTTTTAACTTTAGACCTACACAAAAAAAGGTGAAAAGGATCAAGTTGATAAATAAGTAACTTAAAACTCTAACAGAAAAAATAAACCCAGCATCCTTTAAAAGAAGATAAAATCCACACACTCAAAAAGATTTATATCTACAATATTCAAAATATTCTGTATCCAATCAAAAGTTACAAAACCTGCAAAGAATCAGGGAAATGTGACTGATAACCAAGAAGAAAATAATTCGTAGAAATAGATTAGAAGTGACAGAAGTGAGAAAATTAGCAAAGGATATTAAGTCATTATTAATATACTTATTATATTCAATAATTTGAAGAAAAAACACAAACATTATGAGGGAAAGAGAAGAAATATCTCTATATATAAAAGCCTAATATGCAAAGTATCTCCTCGGGAGTTCAACCAACGGAGTTCAATTGCTTGCTATGATGGGCACTGACCACCAGGGGGGCGGCACAAAACAAAGGAAGGCTCGGGCAGCCAGCAGCCGAGGAAGGGAAGCTCTGGCCAGCAGCCGCTAGGGACCATACCCATGCATAAATTTTGTGCACTGGACTTCTAGTCTATAATAATAAAAGCCTAAGCAACCATCGCATCCGAATGGACAACTGAACAAGCTGCATGGGGTGATCAGGCTGGCATGAGGTTAGAGATGTGACCAAACAACCAAACAGCAAGCTGTGTGGGGCGACCAGGCCCACAGGGGAAGCAGTTGGGGGCGTCCAGGCCGGTGGGGGGAGGGAGTGGAAGGGGTAACCAGGCTGGCAGAAGGAGGAATGAGGGACCATCAGGTGGTGGTGGGGCAGTTGGGGGTGACCAGTCTGGCAGTGGGGGCAGTAAGAAGCGACCAGGCCAGTGGTGGTGATGGTGGGGGAGTTGGAGC
>PVJN01034359.1:6534-22922 GCA_004026805.1 Lasiurus borealis | reverse complement strand
AAAACCGGTTTGGCTCAGTGGATAGAGCATCGGCCTACAGACTGAAGGGTCCCAGGTTCGATTCTGGTCAGGGGCATGTGCCTTGGTTGCAGGCACATCCCCAGTAGGGGGCGTGCAGAAGGCGGCTGATCGATGTCTCTCTCTCATCGATGTTTCTAACTTTCAATCCCTCTCCCTTTCTCTCTGTAAAAAAATCAATAAAATATATTTTAAAATTAAAAAATAAATAAAAAATAAAATCAGACAGACCTGAGTTCAAGTCCCTGCTCCGCTCTTTATGAGGTTTGGGGGCCTGGACAGGCTTGTCATCCCCCTCTCCGTACCCCCACTCTGTGCCCCCACTCAGGGTGGAGACGATACCGCTACGCGGCTCCCAGGAGAGACGGAGCCTGCACACGCCACCCTCATCCAGGAGCGTGTGCACAGCGTAGAATAACCATACACAAGAGCAGGTGGGGAGAAAGGAGACAGCCAGTTTGTCAGAGGCAAAGCTCCCCCCGGCCCCAGGTCTGATACGTTCAAGCGATGCCCATTCCCACGCCCTCCTGTCCTGGGAACCAATGTGCTGGCCACAATGCACTTGACTGGCTGCGATGCACAAGCAAGGACCAACTATTCCTATAACGACCGGGGCTGGAGCAGGCGCAGGAGTTGGGTTTCTATTGGGTGACTCACCCCCCGATGCCCAGACCTACAGCAAAGCAAGGCCGCCCGTGTCTGGGTGTCCTTGGCCCCGGCTGCCCGCTCTGCCCCCTCCCCCCACCTCCACCACCTCACAGCACAGGCCCTGTCTGTCAGAGGGCACTTTGCTCAAGGACGCGTTTCACAATCCTCCCGGCAACACGGGGAGAGTCAGCCACACATCAAAGCCAACGGCGCTTCGGAAATTTCCAGAAGCTGACAGGCTTTCCTGTCTGAAGATCGTGTCTTTGTCGTCGTCAACCTTTAGGACTCAGGAAGGAGGTCACAACCCCACGGTCCCGTTTCCATGGTGACACTGCAACTTGGGACCCTCGCTCTCCAGGACAGTCAGCCCGGGCAGGCCCTATGGGGGGCGGAGTGCGGGCAGGCCTGGCGGTGTCAGCCCCGGTCCCCGCCCACCAGCAGCAGCAGCCGGGGTTCGGAGTCCACTCTCCCACACTTGAGTCTGAGACCCATGGCAATGCCACCGCGTGCCCCTGGGTGGCACGGGCCCTCCTGGGCGCCAGGAGGACACCGGTTTCAGCCGGGGCGCGTCCCGGTGAGGGCTGCCGGGCCTGGCCGTCTAACGCTCCTACGTGCCTGGCACTCACACCGCGGCTGTCTGTCGTCACTGATAAGTCAAGGGGTGCTGCACCCTGATATTGCACATGTGCCCGGTCCCGAAGGGCTGCGGGAGGTCAGGGGGTGGAGCTGCTACTCCGCTGAGAAGGAGGAGAACTGGGCATCGAGCTGTCGGATCAGCTGCAGCTCCCGGTTGAACTGGACTTTCAGATACACGGTTACAGAAGGCAGGAGAGGAACCAAGCAACACTGTGAGAGATGGGGTTACGCTTTATTATTCCCGCCCCTTTTGCAAGTTCTTTTTTTTTTTTTTAAATATATATTTTATTGATTTTTTACAGAGAGGAAGAGAGAGGGATAGAGAGTTAGAAACATGCATGAGAAAGAGACATCCGTCAGCTGCCTCCTGCACACCCCCTACTGGAGATGTGCCCACAACCAAAGTACATGCCCTTGACCGGAATCGAACGTGGGACCTTTCAGTCCGTAGGCCGATGCTCTATCCACTGAGCCAAACCGGTTTCGGTCTTTTGCAAGTTCTTAAAGAGCCCCTAAGTGCTGGGGCTTTGAGACCTCCACCAAAGGCCTGGCCTGGCGCCAGCACTGATAACTCCGTCCGGGGAAGGTATAACGACTTCTCTGAAGTGGGAGTCATCTTATTTTCCTTATTATTTAAGCAAGCAAGCATCTACAGAAGCCAAATAGCAGGGCTGAAATTTCGAACAGCAGTTTTTATGCACGATGGATGCTTCAAAGCAACAACTACTTTTTTGGTAGGAATATGCCACAAGCATTGCACAGGAGGTACTCCGACCCAAGACAGAGCCACTGTGCATGTGAAATTCAAGTGCAGCTGCGCACGGCCTGTTTGTATTTGCTAAACCCAGGAAGCCTCAGCTGCAAGGAAGGGTGACACATAGGGGTGGGAGGGGGTGGGGGGTCAGCGTCCCAGGCCACGTGGGGGAACCAGCGTGCTCCCATCTGCCAGATGCATCTCTGGGCAGCTGACAGGCGCCCCACGGTCCCCTCACACTTTGCCGATGAGGGAACTCGGCCTCCAGACCGCCGCTGGTTGGTGCCTGAACCCGTGGCCTGCCTCGCTCCTCAGCGCCTGTGTCTTTGCCGGCACCACCTCCCGCTGGGCCACAGGGAGGCGGAGGAAAGGGCATGGAACCCACCTTCGTGTGAGAGCGCACCCCAGGCTCTGTGCCCACACGGCCGCCCTATTCCGTGCCAAGGGTCTGTAAGTGTGTGTGGTCTTTCTTTTCTTTTCTTTTTTTAAAAAATATATTTATTTATTGATCTCAGAGAGGAAGGGAGAAGGAGAGAGAGAAACATCGATGAGAGAGAATCATGGATCCGTTGCCTCCTGCACGCCCCCCACTGGGGATGGAGCCCGAATCCCAGGCCTGTGCCCTTGGCCGGAATCCAACCTGGGACCCTTCAGTCCGCAGGCCGACACTCTATCCACTGAGCCAAACCGGCTTGGGCTCTTTTTCTTTTTCTTCTTTTTTTAAGAGAGAAAGGAAGGGAGAGGGAGAGAAACATTGTGTGGCTGCCTCCTACATGCCCGCTACTGGGGACTGAGCTCACAGCCTGGGCTGGTGCCTTGACCGTGAGTCAAAGCGGCCACCTTTCTGGCACAGGACGCACCAGACCGAGTCACACGGGCCAGGGGTGGGGGTGTGGCTTCTTTTTGAGAGCTTGTTTCTCTGAACACAGCAGCCAGCCTCTCAGATGGCCACTCCCTCGAACATTTCCATTATGCGGGCTGCATCGTGGACGCCTGTGAATTATTCATAAGAATCAAGCGTTGCTCCCATGCTCAGCTTTGAGTTCCACCGCATCCATCCCAGAAACCACCACGGGGAGTAGCGCCCGCTCCAGAGTATCGCCGCCCCCCTCCCCCATCCATTAGGTGCTGGGAATTCCCATCAGAAAGACACATTTCCCACAGACCACCTCGCCTCCCCTGAAAAGGCGATCCCCACACAAAGGACTTTCCTACCCAGATAGACATTATGCCCATCATGTATAGATCAGAACGGCAATGAAATAAAACCACACGTCCTTCAGGTTATATTTCCCGTTTCATTCATTCTAAACCCAGTGCAATGATGTCTACACTCTGAGGCAAAGTTCAAAAACTATATAATAAAAAATATATATATCCGAGTATGTGATGACTTTCACCAAATCAGGCCTCCCAGTGCAAGGTCTTTATTGTCTGCAAAGCAATTCTCTTTAAAAGAAAAAAAAGAAAAAAGAGCCGAGACCGGTTTGGCTCAGTGGATAGAGCGTCGGTCTGTGGACTGAAGGGTCCCAGGCTCGATTCCGGTCGGGGGCATGTACCTTGCTTGCGGGCACGTCTCCAGTGTGGGGCGTGCAGGAGGCAGCTGATCGATGTCTCTCTCTCATCGATGTTTCTGACTTTCTATCCCTCTCCCTTCCTTTCTATGGGAAATTAATAAAATATATTAAAAAAAAAAAAGCTGAAACCGATTTGGCTCAGTGGATAGAGCATCAGCCTGTGGACTGAAGGGTCCCAGGTTCGATTCCAGTCAAGGGCATGTATCCTGGTTGCGGGCACATCCCCAGTGGGTGGGGTGTGCAAGAGGCAGCTGATCGATGTCTCTCTCTCATCCATGTTTCTAACTCTCTATCCCTCTCTCTTCCTCTCTGTAAAAGAATCAATAAAATATATATTAAAAAAAAAAAAAAGTTTACTGCAACAAATATTGGCCGAGAACGGAGCTGGAGGGGGAAGAAGGCATTGGCAGCCAGGAAGGATTACCGTCCTCCCAGGGCGTGGAGCAGGCAGGGAACGGACACATTCATTCGGCTTCATTTCAGGAGGGAAAGGAACAGAGTAAACATCGTAAAAAGACAAAATGTCAGGAGGGCCCCGAAGAGGGCGTGAGTCATTCGCACGGCGGGGCGGTGGTACGGAGCCAGCCAGCCAGCCAGCCGGCAGGGATGACTAGGAGGATGTCGACAGCTGGTGCAGGCCTCCCGGCAGAGGGAGCCAGGATGTGCCAGGATGTGCCAGGATGTGCCAGGATGTGCGGGAGGACGCCTCACCCCCGTCTAAGCGAGCGCCACGGGCTGCACCCCATGGTTCCCAGGGCTCGGTGTGGTCAGAGACCCGCACCCCTCTCCAAAGCAAAAAAAAAAAAATCCCATCCCTGCGCGGTGGCCCCCGCGGCCTTTAAGCCACGATTTTACAAGTGTAGTGCTGCTCTTTTAAAAGATGCTCATATCCCAGACCCCACCGCCCCTCCCGGGCCCCGCGCCCTTTACGCACATTCCAGCCGGGGAACACACACCCGGAGCAACAAGGGGCTCCTTCTCTCGCCCCCCGGTTCTCGCCGGGCCCCGCGGCCTCGCGGCCTCTCAACTCCGCTCATTAACGCTCGCTCCGGGCCACACAGGCACACGCACACCGCCGGCCCCCCATTCACCGTGCCAGACAGGAAACACATTTGCAGGGTTTTAAACCGTTTTAAAACGTGCCTTCAAATTTCACAGCTTGCTCGACTCGCCCGAGGGAGGAACCGAGCGCCTTGTATAAACATCTCCCCCCCCCCACCAGCCCCCCAAACAGGCCTGCTTCACATCCCACCCAGCTCTGGGAGCCTGGCTTTTCTAAGGGAGGCCCCCGGGGTGAGTTTGTGGGGGGCGGTAAGGGGGAGAAGGGTTGTTTATTTGGATGATTTTTTTTTCCTTCCATTTCATCTGTGTCTTCTGTGGTCCCTGGGTTTCCTCCCCACGTCATGTTTATGTTCGATGCGTGCCCAGTAGCCAGGGGAGAGGAGAGCCCGCTCCTTGCAGACACCACCAGCCTCACGCACCGAGCAGCGCAGGACAAAAGCAGGGATCGGGCTCCGGGGTCTTCAGGAAATGGTGTCCTGGCCCCGAATCCAACAGCTCCGAAAACCAGAGCCGCTGTGGGCAAGGGAGAGGGCTGCTCTTCGCAGCGGGACCCGGGCTTGCACCCCTGGGAGCTGAGTGAGAGGGAGGTCTCTCCGTGCCTCCGCCCTGTCCCAGTGTCTCTATCTGGAGGGGCCCTTTGGGGGGGGGTGGTTCTATCAGAAGAAAGGAGAGAGAGTTGTACTGAAATGGGAGCCTGGGCCCTAGCTGGTTTGGCTCCGTGGATAGACCCTCGGCCTGCAGACTGAAGGGTCCCGGTCAGGGGCACGTGCCTGTGTTGTGGGCTCGATCCGCAGTGGGGGGCAGGCAGGAGGCAGCCGATCCATGATTCTCTCTCATCATTGATGTTTCTCTCTCTCCCTCTCCCTTCATCTCTGAAATCAATAAAAAAAAATATATTTTTAAAGAAAAAGGACCCAGCTGAAACCGGTGTGGCTCAGTGGATAGAGCGTATGTCTGCGGACTGAAAGGTCCCAGGTTCGATTCTGGTCAAGGGCATGTATCCTGGTTGTGGGCACATCCCCAGTAGGGGGCGTGCAGGAGGCGGCTGATCGATGTCTCTCTCTCTCACCAATGTTTCTAACTCTCTATTCCTCTCTGTAAAAAAATCAATAAAATATATTTTAAAAATAAAAGAAAGAAAAGGAAAAGGACCCAAAACCGGTTTGGCTCAGTGGATAGAGCATCAGCCTACCCGCTGAAAGGTCCCAGGTTTGATTCCGGTCAAGGGCATGTACCTTGGTTGCGGACTCATCCCCAGTCGGGGGTGTGCACGAGGCAGCTGATCAATGTTTCTAACTCCCTCTCTTCCCCTTCCTCTCTGTGGAAAAAATCAGTAAAATATATTTTTAAAAAAGAAAAGAAAAGGAACGGGGGCCCGGGAAGAGATGGGGACAGGCGGAGAGAGGTCTGGGGTGTCTGCAGGGCAGTGATCTGGGGCAGAGGCCCGACACCTGGCTTTGATGAGGGTCTCGGGCCTCGGGGCCCGGGTGGCTGAGGGCAGCCCCACCCCGATGCTGGAGTGTGGCAGCTGTGTCCCCGGCCACCCCATCGTCACCTCGGCTGCCCTCGCCCGGGGCAGGGCTGGCCTGCTTTGCCAGAGCTTTCTGCAAAGGGACTGGCTGGGCTGCGGTCCCAGGAAGGGCTGTGGCAGGACATTCCCCAAGAGCCTGGTGACTTCCAGGTACGCTCAGGGGGGTGAAAATCACCCAGCAGCCGGGGAGGGACACCTCACAGACTGTGCTCGTGGAGGGAGGGCTGGGGAACTCCCGACTGCTGAGCCTGCGCCCTCAGGGAGCACTAGAAACCCTGCCGTGGCACAGGGGGTGCCGACAGGCAAACCTATGCCCCGTGCAGCCTCGAGGAAGCACGTGGGCCTGGCAGATAGAAGCAGCGGCGAATGAAAACTGAGAAGCCGAGCCCTGGGCAGTTTGCTCAGTGGTTAGAGCGCCGGCCTGTGCACTGAAAGGTCCCGGGTTCTTTTCCGGCCAAAGGCACATGCTCGAGTTGCGGGCTCGATCCCCAGTGGGGGACCTGCAGGAGGCAGCCGATCCATGATTCTCTCATCATTGATGTTTCTCTCTCTCTCTCCCCCTCTCTTCCTCTTTGAAAACAATAAAAATACTTAAAAAAAAAAAAAGCAAACCTGAAGAGCTGAAACACCAAAAACCATAACACGTGGAAACACAGGCGGCTTGACTGGGAACCCCCAACAAAGGGGATGGGAGGGGAGAGGGAGATTCCGCCTGCCTCACCCTGCCCCACGGGGCAGACGGCTGCGCTCAGTGCCACACCCTGATGGAGCCCCGCTGAGTCACCCAGGGGGAACTCGGCGATACCAGGGGGAATTCTGCAGGGACGGGGGCCCTCTGCCAGCGGGCGGGAGCAGCAGCCAGCTGAATTGGGATTCATCCCTGCCACTGTGAGCCCTCGGAGATAAGAATCTTAATAATTACCATTATAACAGCTAGTCCCAAGGCCTCTCTATGCCAGACACACAGCTTCCCTAAGTGCCTCACTCACGTTATCTCATTTAACCTCACCACGACCCTCTGGGTGGGCACTGTTCTTGTCAACCTCGTTGCATAAATTAGAAAACCGAGCCCTGCCTGGTCAGGTAGCTCAGTTGGTTAGCGTGTCCTCCCCAAACACCAAGGTTGTGGGTTCGATCCCCAGTGAGGGCACATATAAGAATCAGCCAACAAATGTGTAAATAAAGGGAACCACAATCCTATGTTCCCTCTCTCTCTCTTTCTTTCCCCTCTTCCTCTCAAATTAATTTTTAAAAATTAAAGAAATAAGCCCTGGCTGCTGTGCTCAGGTGGTTGAGCATCATTCCAGGCACCGAAAGTTCGCTGGTTAGAGTCAGGGTACATACCCAGGTTTGGGGTTCGATCCTCAGTCAGCTGTGTATGAGAGGCAACAGATCAAAGTTTCTCTCCCTCCCTTTCTCAAATTAATAAAAACTATTTTATTAATTTTTAAATATATTTTATTGATTTTTTACAGAGAGGAAGGGAGAGGGAAAGGGAGTTAGAAACATTGAAGAGACAGAGACATTGATCAGCTGCCTCCTGCACACTCCCCACTGAGGATGTGCATGCAACCAAGATACATGCCCTTGACCGAAACCGAACCCAGGACTCTTTAGTCCAAAGGCCGATGCTCTATCCACTGAGCCAAGCCGGTTTTGGCTCGAGGTAATTTTCATAGAACTTTATTTGAGCCGACCGATGACATGCTGAGAAGCAAGATCTCGAATGCTCTGGAGAATAACAGTTTTGTAGCTTCTTTTATGCCCTTGAAATTAAGGAGGTGACACAGGAAGATGACATGGAGGTGGGAGAAAGCAGGGTAGGGATGGGATTGCAGGGTAGCTTACAAGATTCAGCGCTTTCTTCGGGGTTCATACTCCCTTGCAGGAGTATCCCTTCTGGTATTTCCAAGATGTGCAAACCGGGGTGCACAAGAGCAATGGGCAGGGCCGGCTGAAAACCTCTCCCTAAAGAACAGGCCTGGGGCAAGACGACCCTCCATGACCTGCCCAGCTAGCAACGGCCACTCTCCACAGAACCCCTTCTCCTCTGTCCACACAGACACGCCTGGTCCTCTCGCCCTGTGATTCCTGCCCGGCTCCGTGCGGGCTCTCTGATGGTGGCGGCTCTCCTCTCTCTCCAGTCCCAAGGCCTCATACCCCGTTCTCCATTCTAGCTCTACCCCTTGACCTGGAAGCTTGGTTCCCAGGCCCAGCCCCTAATGTGCAACTTCTTGATCCATTCTCTAAGGAACCCCGAGTACTTCCACCCGCAAAAACAGAACTCCCTGCCATTGATTGTTGAAAATAATACAAATCGCCGAAACCGGTTTGGCTCAGGGGATAGAGCGCCAGCCTACGGACTGAAGGGTCCCAGGTTCGATTCTGGTCAAGGGCATATATCTTGGTTGTGGGCACATCCCCAGTAGGGGACGTACAGGAGGCAACTCATCGATGTTTCTGACTCTCTATCCCTCTCCCTTCCTCTCTGTAAAAAAAATCAATTAAAATATTTAAAGAGAAAATAACACAAATGGCCCTCACTGGTTTGGCTCAGTGGATAGAGAGAGCATCGAGGCCTGGGGACGGAAGGGTCCCCGGGTTCGATTCTGGTCAAGGCATGTGCCCGGGTTGTGGTCTCTATTGCCCCAGTGGGAGGCGTGCAGGAGGCAGCCGATCAATGATTCTCTCTCATCATTGATGTTTCTCTCTCTCTTTCTCTCTCTCCCTTCCTCTCAGAAATCAACAAAAAAATATTTTAAAAAAAGAAACAAGAATACAAACGGCTGCCGGCACAGAGGAGCTGCCTGGTCTGTCTTGCCCCTCAAACCTTTGGGATGTTAAATGGGGAGAGAGAATCTCTGCACTGGGCCCAAAGCCGCACTCTTCCCCAACATCTGTGTGCCAAGATAACAAGAAAGCAGATAGCATGATTACAGGCCTGAAGATGAAACGCATTTTTTCAGAATTACGATCCCCATGTTGGTTTGCGTACAGAAATTAATCTCGCGGGTGATCTGATCATAAATTCCTCGCTGGGCAGGTCATGGTGGGTAGTCGCGTCCCAGGCCTATTATTTCTGTGGTGAAAGGTTTTAAGGCCGCCCTGATTTTTGGAGAGAGGAAGGGAGAGGGAGAAACATCTATGTGAGAGCAAAGCATTAATCGCCCCACTGGGGGCAATAGAACCTCAACCTTGCCAAAACCAGTTTGGCTCAGTGGATAGAGCGTCGGCCTGCGGACTGAAGGGTCCCAGGTTCGATTCCGGTCAGGGACACGTACCTTGGTTGCGGGCACATCCCCAGTGGGAGACGTGCAGGAGGCAGCTGATGGATGTTTTTAGCTCTCTATCCCTTTCCCTTCCTCTCTGTAAAAAAATCAATAAAATATATTAAAAAAAACACACACAAAAAAACAAAAAAACCTCAACCTTCTGGTGCATGGGAAGACGCCCAACCTACTGAGCAACACCAGCCAGGGCAGCCTCTAGCCTCCTTAGTATAAGAGGTTCTTTTTGCCTTAAGCAAGCCCTGTCCTTTATTTCTGTGCATCTAGGTTAACACGCCTTTGAAATGCCACCTGTCAGCCTGGGCAGTGTGACTCAGTGGTTGAGTCTCAACCCAGGAATCAAGAGGTCACCAACTGGATTCCTGGTCAAGGTCCATGCCCAGGTTGTGGGCTCTATCCCCAGTAGGGGGCGTGCAGGAGTCAGCAGATCAATTATAGTCCTTTCTCATTGGTGTTTCTCTCTATCCCCCTCCCTTCCTCTCTTTCTGAAAACCCATAAAAACATATTTGGGGCTGGAGGAGGGGAGAGAGAAATGCCACCTACTACATCATCTTAGCTATCCTGTAATCCATGTTCCGCCTTGCTTTCTCCCACCTTCATGTAATCTTCTCTCCTCAATCTCAAACGAATAAAAGAAACTGTAAAAGTATTATTATCTGGAGCATTTGAGATCTCCCTCCCTGGCATATATCCTCAGCTTATAAACTCTTATAAAAAACTAGTGACCCGGTGAACAGATTCCTGCACATTGAAAGGAAATTAATTGTAAGGTGGCCAGAGGGGCGGGACTGGGCTAGATGGGCCGGACACGCCCTGGAGCCAACCTCCTGCGGTCCCTCCCCAGTGTTTTCAGAGTGAGTGGCTCCCTCCAACAGGTGGGGTCCCTCAGCCTGGCCTGCGGGAATCGGCCGAAACCAGCTCTCCGACATCCCCCGAGGGGTCCTGGAGTGCAAGAAGGCACCCTGCAAAGTTGCTGTTTGCAGGGTGGGGAACGCAAACGCACGTGTGCAGTGAACCAGATTTGGCCGACACTGCCCCAGCAACAACATAACCCACGGCCGAAGGTGGAATTGCACGGCCCCTTGAGGAATCGGGCTCCCTCCTCTATGGTTTCAGGGTGCTTCACCCGAGAACTGCAACTGCCAAGTCACAACAACTCCTGCGTTGAACATCTGTCCCCTAGGGGTCAATGCACATCATAGCAACCAGTCAGACAGTCGGACACTTAACATATTAGCCTTTTATATATAGATATCTGCAGGTTTGAACATTTCTTTTTTTAAAGCAAATCTCTTTTTATTTAGTTGTTTGTTTGTTTTTAGAGAGAGAGGAAGGGAGGAGAGATAGAAACACTACTGGGGACCCAACCGCCTACAGTCGATGCCCTAGGTCGAGCACACCAACCCAGCTGCCCATGTCTTACATCAACACTTGTGCTGATGTCATAGTTCCCTTTTCCTTTCTCAGAAACACCCAGCCTTTCACTCCCAATCAGAACACTGCTGGCTTTCTGCCCGCAGCCGTGCTTCCTGAGTAGCTACTCTTCTGGGTCTCAAATAAATGCGTGTTGCCTCTCCCTCTGGCCTTCATTTCTCAGTTAATGTGATCTTCCCCGTCGCCCAGGCTCTTGGTCTCGGCACCATCACCGGCTCAGTCTGCCCTAGTTCAGGCTCTGCCCTGCCTGTGACAGAACCCGACTCGAGGCCACTGAGAGCAGAGAGAGGATTTGTGGGAAGGGAACCCAGCAGTTCACACAATGGAGGGAAACACGGGGCCCTCCATGGGGAGAAGGGCAGGGACCTAGGGAAGGGGGGAGGGCAGCCAGAACTAGAGCCAGGGTCCCGGGAACCGTCTACTGCCGTGGCCGGCAAATTGCGGCTCGGGAGCCACATGAGGCTCTCTGGACCCTTGAGTGTGGCTCTTCCACAAAATACCACGGCTTGGGCCCATCTATTTTGAGGAAGTGGCGTTAGGAGAAGTTTAAGTTTAAAAAATGTGGCTCTCCAAAGAAACTTCCATCATTGTGCCGTGGATATCTGGCTCTGGCGACTAATGAGTTTGCCGACCACTGGAATGGATGCTAACTCCCCACAGCTGAGTCCTTCCTGTGCCTTTGGAGCCCTGAGTGGAAGCATCTGACCGACTGAGCTCTGGCAGAAAGGCCTGGAGAGCAAGTTAAATAAACAAACAAACAAACAAACAAACAAACAAGATGACCTTTTGGCTAATGCCTCAGCAGCCTGGGGGGTCTCTTGCTTCAGCGGTGTTTGGACGAACAGACCTAGGAACGCCCTTCTTCCAGCCTCTGACCACCGTCTTTTCCAGTCACCACCTTCGGCACCACCTCTATTTTTTCTGCCTTAACTCCTATCGCCAAACAACACACCGTAACTCCTACTGCCCAACAGCCATGAGCTCCCAAATTCGTCCGAATCCCTCCACGACAGCGGTTCTCAACCTGTGGGTCGAGACCCCTTTGGGGGTCGAACGACCCTTTCACAGGGGTCGCCTAAGACTATTGGAAAAATACCTATTTCCCAGGGTCTTAGGAACCAACACACCGCTCCTCGCTGTAGCAAAGTGTAGCAATGTAGTTTACTGTTGTTATATTAAGATTGTTGCCCATGCTACACCACGATTTAAGACAAAAATTTCATTTATTTGTCATTAGAAATAAATATTTCACAATATATAATTACATATTGTTTTTGTGATTAATCATTATGCTTTAATTATGTTCAATTTGTAACAAGGAAAATACATCCTGCCTATCAGATATTTACATTACAGTTCATAACAGTAGCAAGATTACAGTGATGAAGTAGCAACGGAAATCACTTTATGGTTGGCGGTCACCACCACATGAGGAGCTGTCTTAAAGGGTCGCGGCCTTAGGAAGGTTGAGAACCGCTGCTCAACGAGCTGAGGCTGCCGTCCCCCGCCTGGCCAGCCCCCCGCGGGCGCCCACACCTACCTCTGGACGGTGCGGCTCTGCAGGCGGGGCCTTCCTCCTTGAGTTGGCGGAGAAGTGAGGGCGCTGGGCGGCTCTGAAGATGCAAACCCGGCGAAGCCGCCCCGAGAGGAGGGGCAGCACGCGGTGCGCCCTGGCCTGGGGAGGACGCGGCCCCCCTTCTGGGCCCGCAGGCCTGGCTCTCCCGCAGACCCCGCGCTGACTGCTGGGAGCCACTTCCAGGGGCGGAGGTGAAACTCATCCAGAAGAGGGGCCGCACCTGCCTGCCTCCCCCGCAGGCCGCGGCCCAGGCTGGGCGGGGGTGTCTCTTCCAAAGGCTCCCCCTCAAGCAGAACTAGGAGCCCCTGCAGCCCGGAGGCCTGTAAGGGGCCCCTCTGCACCCCCTTCTGCCTGCGCCTCCCCCCAAACCCCAGCCATTCCTTTAACCACCTGAAGCCCATTCCGGTGCATTGGAGCAAATGAAACAATAAAGCTTTTTGCAGAAAAAAAAAAAGAAAAAAAATCTTTAAAAAATAAAGATTACCTTTTGGTTTTTTTTTTTGTTTTTGTTTTTGTTTTAATATATTTTATTGATTTTTTTACAGAGAGGAAGGGAAAGGGATAGAAAGTCAGAAACATCCATGAGAGAGAGACATCGATCAGCCGCTTCCTGCAAGCCCCACACTGGAGATGTGCCCGCAAGCAAGGCACATGCCCCCGACCGGAATCGAACCTGGGACCCTTCAGTCCGCAGGCCGACGCTCTATCCACTGAGCCAAACCGGTCTCGGCACCTTTTGTTTTTAATACGTTTTCATTAATTTCAGAGAGAGGAAGGGAGAGGGAGATGGAAACATCAATGATGAGAGCAAATCATTGATGGCTGCCTCCTGCACGCCCCTACTGGGGGTCAAGCCGCAACCCTGGTCTCTGTCGGGACCAGGAGTTGAACTGTGACCTCCCAGTGCCTAGGTTGACCCTCACCCAGTGAGCCACCGGCTGGGCCCGGAAAGCCGGTATTTGAACTGTAGGTTCTCATGGTCCTGCTTTCCCCCTGGGCTCCTGATGCCCCTACAGATAACCCCACCTGCCCCTTCCGCCCCCCACATTCAAACAGCAGCTGCAGCTGCAGAGACTGCGTCATACTGGTCTGGTGTGTCTCTGTATTCCCAGGGCCCTTCACCCCAGACTAGCACGCACCGCACGCTAGAAACAGCCGCCAGAACAGCCGGGCGGTGTGGTGCAGTGGTGAGATCCAGACTCTCAGGCCAGTTTGCCTCATTGCAGACCACTAGCTGTGTGGCCTCCGGAAAGCTATTGACTTCTCTGTGCTTTCCGCTCGCTCATCTATAAAATAAAAACAACAACGCTGTCTCCCTCTTACGCTGATTGTGCCGATAAGTGCATTCTTGTCTGCAAAGCGCCCCCAAGGAGCCTGCAGCGGCGACCACGTCCTACGACTGTGAGCTATATTATTATTATTATTATTATTATTATTATTATTATTCCCGGGGCGCCATGCCCGATACTCCTCTGGAGCCTCCAAAGCTTCCCCCTCTCCGCCTCCCCTCAGTTCTCCGATGAAACACAACCCCTTGGTGTGCTGCTAAGCCAGGCTGGGTTGGCCTGGCCGGCTCCGGCCCAATCTGCAATGTCCTCAGCCCATGGAAAACCAGTCTCCCCGGGAGCCTCCAGGAGGTCTGTCTCCAAGGCGCGCTCTTTCCAGCGAGTCCCACTGGTGGCAGGCTCGATCTCAGCCCCACTCTGAGCAAGGGTGGGAGGCAACCAATGGGTGTGTCTCTCTCACCGTGATGCTTCTCTCTCCTCTCTCTCTTTTTCTCTCTTTTCACTCTCCCTCCTGCTCTCCCTTCCACAGTCCCTAAAAATCAATGGAAAAAATATCCCCCAGTGAGGATTAACAACAACAACAACAAAATTCCTCACTAAAGGCAGGTCACGGTGGGTTATCCAGTCCTAGGCCGGATCTTTAACCTTGAGGTTGTCTGTTGTCTTTGTAAGATAGCATATCTTGCTAATGCTGGAGTAGCTTTCTTTGCCAAAACCCTCAAAGGCACAGAGCGTGACACCACACTGTTATCTTGCTGCTCGCATACCATCTCCGTGTGCTGTCCCTATGAACTGTCCCGGTGGCTACCAATGAAGAGACGTGTGTGTCTCTCTGTTTTACTCTTTTTTAAAAAATATATATTTTATTGATTTCTTACAGAGAGGCAGAGAGAGGGATAGAGAGTTGGAAACATTGATGAGAGAGAGACATCAATCAGCCGCGTCCTGCACGCCCCCTACTGGGGACGTGCCTGCAACCAGGATACATGCCCTTGACCGGAATCGAACCTGGAACCTTCCAGTTGCAGGCCAACGCTCTATCCACTGAGCCAAACCAGTTTTGGCATGTTTTACTCTTTTTTTTTTTTTTTTTTTTTTTACTCTTTATCCAGAGTCTCAGAGATTTCCCTGCTCTGCTTCCTCCCACCCAGCCTAACCTGCCCTGGGTGAGTTTTATGGAACAACCCCCTTCAGCTTCTCCTTTGACTCTAATCTACACATATAAAAGCCTAATATGCAAATTGTCCTCTTGGGATTTATACCAGGAGACCGGGAGTCAGATCACTCACTATGACGTGTGCTGACCACCAGGGGGCAGTGTGGAAAGTAGGAAGGCCCCAGCCAGCAGCCGGAAGGCCCTGATTGGCCCTGATTGCCAGCCAGTTCTAGGGACCCTACGTGTGCACAAATTTCGTGCACTGGGCCTCTAGTGTATAAAATAGTCTGCAAAACCGCCATTCTCGGGAGCACGTTCTCAATCCACTGAGGTTTTGCTCCCTGGCAATTGTCCTCAGTTTGGCTCAAATGAGCTTTGATATTGGATATTTTCTTAGGGTGGACCTTTTTTTTTTTTATATATATATTTTATTGATTTTTCACAGAGAGGAAGGGAGAGGGATAGAAAGTTAGAAACATCCATGAGAGAGACATCGATCAGCCGCTTCCTGCACGCCCCCTACTGGGGATGTGCCTGCAACCAATGTACGTGCCCTTGACTGGAATCGAACCTGGGACCTTTCAGTCCGCAGGCTGAAGCTCTATCCACTGAGCCAAACTGGTTTCGGCATGTGGGTGGACCTTCTTTTGACAACAGCCAGGAGAAAGAGCGGGTGCTGATAGGGGGAGGGAGGGGCTGCATGGATCTGGGGGAGGGAGGATAAGGAACACGGAGGAAGCAGACTTTCTCCCCACCTCCCCATGCACCCCTGCAGGCCAGGGGAGTGTGGCCCACACCCTCCCCCTGGGCCAGAAGCGCCCTCGCTGGCCATTCCCGCCTGGAAGACCCCCCAGAGTGTTCCTCCGCCAACTCTGCACCCCGGAGCCTCAGCGCCCTGGGCCGGCATGCCCCAGGCACTGATCAGGTGCTCCTCACAGAACACGTATGTGTGTTCCGGGGCTCCTCCTCCCTGCCTCCCCTAGATCCTGGTCTTCCCCTCTCTCCCCAGTATCAGCAGTGACCCCCCCCCCCCCCCCCGCCAGCACAGGCGGCCAGGCCAGGTCGGGAGAAACGCACAGCAGCGCTCAATGGCAGCCAGCTCCCCGCTTCCCCAGGCCTCGCCACGGGGGGTTCCCCGATCCCCAGGATGATGCCATGAAGTCAGTGCGCCTCCGTCTGACAGGTGGAGATAACAAGGAGGGAGGAGCCGAAACCGGTGTGGCTCAGTGGATAGAGCGTCGGCTTGCGGACTGAGGGGTCCTGGGTTCGATTCCGGTCAAGGGCATGTACCTTGCTTGCAGGCACATCCCCAGTAGGGGGGGGTGTGCTGGAGGCGGCTGATCGATGTCTCTCTCTCATCTATGTTTCTGACTTTCTATCTCTCTCCCTTCCTCTCTGTAAAAAATCAATAAAAAATATTTT
>PVJN01034358.1:0-14426 GCA_004026805.1 Lasiurus borealis | reverse complement strand
AGGGAGGGCGGGCACCTCGGCCTGAGGCTTGAAGGAGCCAGGCGTCAGGCTGGCTGGCAGGACTGGGGGCTCTGGGCACGGTCCCCGCCGAGACCCGGGTGTGCGGAGACTGAGTCTCGGGTAAGGCCGGAGCGACCGTCCCTGTGCGGACGCCTGCACGTGTGTGGTCCGTTATTTGACATCTTCGCTTAAGGAGGCAGGCTCCACAGACACACCGATAAGCATGCTTTTGTTTTCACTTAGGTGTACAGTGGTACCTCGAGATACGAGTTTAATTCATTCCGTCACCTTGAGGCGTGGGAAACTATGAGTCGCGGTAAACGGGTGGGTCGTGTGCAGCCGGCCGATCTGCTCGATGACTCCTCTCTCAACTGTTGCTCGTATTTCAAAGCAAAAATCGCTCGCTCAACGGCTTATATCTCAAAAATCTCGTATGTTAGGGCACTCGTATCTTGAGGTACCACTGTAATTAGGAGAAATATTTCAATGTTGCTATTTGCCCTTTCTCCCTCGGGGCCTGGGAGCTGGGTGGTGCTGCACACGACCCACCAGTTTACTGCGACTCGAGCGTCTCCTAGTTTCCCACGCCTCAAGGTTACGGAATGAATTAAACTCGTATCTCGAGGTACCACTGTATTTCCCTTTCACTGTGCACGAATCCGTGCACTGGGCCGCTCATGTTGCACAGGTGCCATGAAGCGTTTTGCGGCGTTGTAAGTGACCGGTGAAGGCCGGGTGTGGGAAGGGTGGACCTGCAGGAGCTGTTTGCGTAGAGGGAGGGAGGAGAGGGCCTGGAGGACCTCGAGGGAAATTGCAGGACGGAGGCGTGATGGGAGGGAGCTCGGCGAAGGGGATGAGTCACCTCCCGGGGTCACGGGCTGCAGTGTCTGGACCCGGTGCGGTGCGCAGGCTGGGGCACCAGGAGTGGCTATTTATAGCTGCCCAGCTCCGCCCGCACAGGAAAGACGGGGCTGGGGGAGGGTCATGTAGAGGTGACGCTCCCTCCCTGGGTGCTGGGCTGGGCAGGCAGCGCTGGGCCGTCCTCTCCTGCCCTTGTGCAGTGCCCTCTGCGGGCAGCAGCCAGGAGGGTTTGTAAAAAGTGCAGGTCACGTGCCTCCCTGCTTTCAGCGCGTCCGTGGCTTCCAGCATCGGCAGAAGGTAGTCCAGGCCCTTCGCCGGGGCCCAGGTGGACAGCGTGCCGTCCTGTCCAGGAGCGTGGCCGCTGAGCAAGCAGCTGGTTCTCACTGTGTGCACATAGATTCAGGATCCTGGGCACTTTTCTTCTCTTCTCTGTGCCTTCGTTTCCCCGTCGTTAAAAATGCGATAATAGTATCTGGCAGGATTGTTAGCAGGAGGGTTTGAGAAAACATAGGGAGGGTTTTATTTTTTAAATATATCTTGTTGATTTTTTTTTTACAGAGAGGAAGGGAGAGGGACAGAGAGCTAGAAACATCGATGAGAGAGAGACATTGATCAGCTGCCTCCTGTGCACTATGGGAAGGAAGGGAGGGAAGGAAGGAGGGAGGGACCAGCTAACGGGTGAAAGGGACAAGAGCTGTCCACTGTCCAGAGCGTTGCTGTTATTGCTCAGTTTCCCTGGAAATCGCCAGGAACGGAGTTTTCCAGGTGCATTGTGGGTAGTGCCTGTGCCACCACCACCGGGTTGGGGTGCTTGCTAAAATTCAGGTTTCTCTCCTGTTATTATTAGAACAATAATAGCTGTAAACCACCCTGACCGGTTTGGTTCAGTGGATAGAGCATCAGCCTGCGGACTCAAGCGTCCCAGGTTCGATTCCAGTCAAGGGCATGTACCTTGGTTGTGGGCACATCCCCAGTAGGGGGCGTGCAGGAGGCAGCTAATCGATGTTTCTCTCTCATCGATGTTTCTAGCTCTCTATCCCTCTCCCTTCCTTTCTGTAAAAAAAATCAATAAAATATATTAAAAAAAAATAGCTGTAAACCCTGAAGGGCCTCCTTTTCGCGTTTTCAGTTCATTTCCTCTTCTAGGCTCTAGGACAGAGCTCCAGACTAGTGGCATGTGAGCAAGTTATATAGACGGTGCATCCCATAGTGCACAGGATGGGGGCGGAGCCTGGGCCACCAGAGTGTCCCCTCCCGTCATCTGGCGTGGTGAGAGCCTCTTCCAATGACCCCCGTGTGCCTCCACATATGACTGTTTTCTGTGTGATGTGGTCAGACAGCTTGGAAGTGCCGCCTTCAGGCCTGCTCCCCGGGTCTTCTCTTTCTGTCCTCTCCCCTTCAGAGGTGCACATGCTGCCTTGCCTTTCCTCCCATCGGCTCCAGTCTCCTGCCTTTGGCGGTTGGTGAAAGGTGTTCCAGGCAGACCTGGAGCCTCCCGGGACGCTGTCTGTGGCAAATCTGGAGTGTATCTGGCTCCGGCTTACAGCTTAATGTCCCCTTTGGTCCCCCACGTGGAGTTTTGTTATAGTTTCCCCGCTCTGCTCCTCCCTCCTTCCATGAAGGATTCTGTCGATGGGCTCAGCCCCTTTCCCACACATCAGCTCGTTCCCTGGCTCTGCTGTGCCCTTCGCTCTCTGTAGTCTTGTTGGCCAAGCCCAGAGATGCCATTGTCTTTCCACCGCACCCTCCTCACATCCCCCATAAAATGCAAGTGTAGACATTCAGCATAGTATCTGATAGTGTTCATGGATATTTCCCATTCATCTCGTCTCCATCTTAGAACTTGGATTGGTCTTGGAGCTGAGGAAGGACACAGAGGCGGTAAATGAAGCTGAAAGGTGTTTCTTTGTTTTTGTGTTTTTTTTCAGATGAGAATTCTCCAGCCAACTTCTGGGATTCTAAAAACAGGGGTGTGACCGGCACCCAGAAAGGGCAGCTCGTGTGGAGGATTGAGCCCGGACCCTACTTCATGGAACGTGAGTAGCCACGTTGTGAAACAGGTGTTTGTTAGGTGACGTGGCCTGGAGATGCGGGGAGTCTGTGGGTCTTTTCTGGGTGCTACGTAAAGTGCTTTTGGCTCTGATTTACACACACTGACACCATATAACTCCAAATTGGAAAAATGTATTATTTTAGAAAATACTCGTTAGAGAATGGTCACCTATTTTGAGAAGTATGTGTGTATTGTATGAACATACGATGTCCTATCTAATAAAGACGGGATATGCAAATTGACTGTAACTCTGAGACAAAGATGGTGGCGCCCACAGCCCGTAAGGAGCGACTATGCAAATGGATGCGACAAGGCGAGAGCCGGAAAGGCGGCTCTGGCTGGAGCAAAGATGGTGCTGGCAGCCAGGGGAAGGAAGGCCCATTTTTATACAAATCTTCCTGCCTCAGGCCTCTGGTATAAATTATGTGTGGCCATTTTACACTTTACCTATTTTTATATACCTTTGCGTCTACATTTGTAATTCATATTTAATGATTAATACTCATGTTAGAGAGCAGGAAAAACAATTAAAGATTTAAATTTAAGAATTTAACTTAATTTAAAATTTTTATTTGCTAACTTTGCTATTATTTTTTCCAGAGGCAGAGTAACTTTTGCCTTTGGGTCCTGGTTTTGACAAGTGTGGGCCAGAGAGTCTGGGACTGCTCTAGAGGTCTGTTTACTAGGAGTCCTGCATGTAATTCAACCGTGCCCCAGTTATCTGATGTTATATTCATTTGTACACGCAAATGCTTTCACACAGCACACGTGACTCACAGAACTATGTCATTCCTTTTGATTTTGGGTGAGAGGGAGTATTTATACTTTAGATACAGATATTATTGCAAACATTTTTGTGAAGTAGCTAGATACTCCTGTAAGCAAACGATGTACTGGCTGGTCCAGGTTAATATCTACACTTACAGACTTTTTCCTTACTGTAGACAGAATTGGCCCTAACACTTTCCAAGTTCTTTATCTCGGTGTAACAACTAAATCTCCCACACGCAGGGTGTTGAGTCCAAGAGAGCATGTGGGGATGCTATCCAAGAAGGGTACTTACCACACCTTCAAATGTAAAGTGAGGCTCAATGGAGTAGCAGCTTGCTGTAGGCACATTATTAGCGCACATAAAACGGCGGCCCTATGACCCGTTGCTTTGAAAGATGAGTAATAACTATTACTTTGAATCGCCGTCAGATGATTTCTTCCACATTTTCCCCGGGAGGTCCGCATTCTAGAGCTTTCTCTAATCCTATTCCTGACGCCTCAGCAATGCCCTCTTTTGAATTTAACTTCTGGCTAGATTCTCCCTTTCAATATTGAGTGGCATGTAATTTTAAGGGAAAATGCTCCAGATAATAAGCGAGAGGAAAAGGCAGATGATACACACACAGCACAGTTGCAGCTGGAATCATGGCAGACGGGAAGGCCCCGGAGGGTATGTCTGCCAGAACGTGGATGAGAAGTGGTTTCTGGAGGGTGAGGTCTTGGGTGCTTTTTCTTGCCTATTCCTACTTTTCTTCCCAACCGTGGCCCAGCTGGCATGGGAAAAGGAAGTGATGAAAGGATATGGGGAGACATGGCATGGGAACTAGCCACGCTTCCTCTCGGTGTGACTTCTCCTTGGGGAGCATCCGGGTTTGGGAGGCTGACCTGGCTGAGGACTACACCAGCTGAACCTCACGGGAAACGGCGATGGCACCTTCGTGTTGACTCCCCAGTGCGGAAGGCTGCCGGAGCGACCGCCCTAGGTGGGGGGCCTGCCGACTCTTCCTATGGGGTGTCCTGAGATAAATACTTCGGGACGCCGGGAAGAAGTCAGCATCACAGGCGGCTGTCACTGGAACAGTGTGTGTGTGTGAAAAACAACAGCCCATGGACAGACCGTCTCAGCTTGTGTTGCTGACTTCCTTTCTCACTTCCAAAGCGGTGGGGGTTCGGGGTATCCTGGCTGATTAGGGGCTAGTAAATCTCTCTTTCTCAGAGAAAGTTCTTCATCCCTCCTGCTAGACTAGACTTAATCAAGTCTCTCTCTCTCTCTTCCTCTCCCCCCTCACTCTCTCCTCCCCTCTCCCTTTTTCTCTCTCTAAAAAAATCAAGAAAAACAAATCCTCTGGTGAGATGATGAAACATTTTTTTTTAAATCAGGAGTATGTTAGACAGTTTTTATATTTTCCACCTTTGATCTTGAGAACTTAACGACGGAGAAGAGCGTTTGCTTTCATCTCCGCACAGAACATTTTTATCTTCGGCTGTTCCGAAGTCCAGGCAAAGTAAATTTCTCCAGAAAACTGACCTACATTCATAGCAAAGACCAGATGTGAGCACGGAGCTATTTCTGAATGTGGAGGTGGCTTCCGTGTGTCTGGATGAACCCCTGCAGGAGGCGCGAGGCCGGGCGTGCGGTTCCGGGACCTGCCTGGGTGAACGTGAAGGTCACAGACCGGTTTGGTTTGGGGGAGACGACCTTGCTAGGCCGTGGAGAGGAGGACACCTCCCTCTGCTCTGCCCTTGTCGTCAGACTGTCAGCTCTTCCTCCAATGAGCTGATGCCCATCTGGATTGCCCATCTGGGCCGTGTGCGTGCTTGAGTTTTGAAATGTAAGAGGTTTCAAAAGTTGTCTGGGGTCAGACGCGCCAGAATGTCAGATTCTGTAGTCTTTTATAGACAACTAGAGGCCCGGTGCACGAATTCGTGCACAGGTGGGGTCCTGCCAGCCCAGCCGATTGGGGCCAATCAGGCATGACTGACTGGGGGGAGGGGCTGTGGATGGTTGGCAAGCTGGCCCCACCCCTAATCAGGGTAGGAGGAGGGGGTGGTCAGGGGTGAGGCCTGTGGGGTGGAGGGGCTGCAGGTGGTTGGCTGGCCAGCCCCGCCCCCTGGCCAAAGGGACAATTTGCATATTGGCCTTTTATTATATAGGATGGTCTTTCATTCATCCATCCATTCAGACCTGCTTTCTCTCCTGCCTTCCTCCTGTCTGTTTGATCATCGATGTGTGGAGAAGCCCTTCTTGGGTCGATGGACCCTTCCTTGCTCCCCAGTCCAGCTCCTGGTCTCCCTGCCTGGGAGCGGGCTGGCCTGTGAGCAGCGGGCTCCCCCTCTCCCCCTGTGCTGATGCTCGGCCATCACCCCTGCAGGGGCTTTCCCCTGTCCTGGCATCTGTTGCTCGCAGGAATGAGTAGCTTTCTGCTTTCTTCTCGCAGGGAGAGGTTAAATGTGTAGCTCCAACCCAGGGCTGGGCCCCAGCTGCTCTTGCCACCCTTTTGAGTTTTTTTTCCCGTGACCTCTTCTCTTAACTATCGTATTTTTTGACATATAAGATGACTAGGTGTATAAGACGACCCCCAACTTTTCAGTTAAAATATAGAGTTTGGGATATACCCGCCCTATAAGAGGACACTCGGTGTATAAGACGACCCCCGACTTTTGAGAAGAGTTTCCTGGGTTAAAAAGTCGTCTTAGACGCCAGGAAATGCGTTAAAATATTTAAGGACATTGGTCAGCAGGCTGGTTTCTCTCTTCCTCAGAGGGGATGCTGTTTGGTTACATTTGTGTTTTAATCTTGAGGGACCGAAGGCACTAACTACTCCCCTGTTTCCCTGAAAATCAGACAGTGTCTTCTATGAATGTTTGCTCCCAAAGAGGCGCTAGGTCTTATGTTCAGAGGATGTCTTATTTTTCCATGAAGAAGAAGACGGTACACATTTATTGTTGAACAACAACAAAAAAAGGAAATGTATGCCCTGTCTACGGGACGGTAGTCGTTGTCATCACCAACCAGCTCACGGATGGGCCGCAGCGCAGCCGGAGCTGTTCAGGCAGGGCGAGGTCTCTTTAAATCAGGAGTCAGACGCCTGACGGTAGCTTCGGGGGCCTCCTATTGTGGGAGGCCTTATTTTCGGGGGGATGCCTTATATGACAGCGAGAGGCAAAACTGGAAGTAGGTCTTATTTTCGGGGGGTGTCTTGCTTTCGGGGAAACAGGGTAACAGTCTTCTGCTCGGCAGGGCTCACTGTATTTTGAATCACCACAGGGATTAACGCTCGTGATGGAAAGACTCAGTATTTTGCCTCCTGACAAGACTGGTTGTTGTTGTTTTTTGTATTTCATCATGGATAGGAAACGTGCAATAATACAAATTCCCCAAAGAGCATTTTTCTTTAATTGTCGTGTTTTTTTTTTCTCTTAAAACAAGTGAGCCACGTTCTCTGTGGAGGTCTTTGGGGCAGCCGGGAGGGTCAGTGGGGGGTGAACTTCCTTGGGAAAGCATGGCCAGCGGCCCCCTCTCTAGTGATCCGGGTGACTCAGTGGAGGAAGCCACCCCTGGAGGCGGCCTGGCCGGGGGCTGCCATCAGCATCCCTGCCTGCGTCGGGTGACCTGGGAGCTGGGCAGTTCACGGTGACTCAGGTGCTCTGTCCACTGAAACATCCCGACAAACTTGGAACTGTTATTCTCCAGTAAAAATTAGTAAATGACATTTGTATTGCTCCTCATCGAGTTCACATTTTACACATATAAAATACACACATGCTACATACGTGTATAGTATATACACACACACTCACACACGTAACCTGTGGATGTATAACTCACATACATCTTCCTCTGCACCTGCATCCCTGTCTGTTCACACACTGGGAGTGTCTGTACCGGTGGTTGCTAAATTTGATCCTGTCTAGGAGCTGCATGTAGATCACGTGGACATTTAAAATAACGCAGGTTCCCAGGCCCTGGCACCGCGTAGTCTGAGACGGTATGTCTTCATACGTGTTAACCCGCTTTCAGTTTCCGTGGGCGGTGGCGGTCTGTGTCTATTGCAGGGGTTCAGAACGGAGGCGTTGGTATCTAAAGTTGGTTTGTGTCCTGACTCGGTCATTTCCTGTTTGACCTTCTGCACATCTCCACACGCCACCTGCAGCCTGGGGACTGGCCTTGCTGCCTCCCGGAGTGGGGGTGGGGTTCAGGAGCCCCGAGAGCAGAGAGATACCTCCACGCAGGGCAGCGAGTCCTAGCCCCGTCTCCCCAGGTTGGCGCGTTCTCTTCTAGCGTGTTTGAGGGTGTTCTTACCACATCCCAGAGAAGCATCTGAGATCAGTAAGACCTCATCAGTCCACAGAGCCAAATGTTAACAGGACAATGATGGAGATTTCTTTCTTTCTTTTTTTTTAAAAAATATTTTATTGATTTGTTACAGAGAGGAAGGAAAGGGTGAGAAACATTGATCAGCTGCCTCCTGCATACCTCCCACTGGGAATGTGCCCGCTACCTAGGTACATGCTCTTGACCAGAATAGAACCTGGGACCCTTCAGTCCGCAGGCTGACGCTCTGTCCACTGAGAGCTAAAATTTCTTTGGAGAGCCAAATTTTTTAAACTTCTTCTAACGCCACATCTTCAAAACAGACTCGCCCAGGCCATGGTACTTTTCAGAAGAGGCACACTCCAGGGGCCAAAGAGCCGCAGTTTGCCTACTACTGGTATAACCAGTCTGTTTCCCCTGCTTGGAAAAGGAAGGGTCCTTCAAAGACTCAGGAGTGGGGCTTTCTGGGAGGCGGTGTGGGAGTTGCCTGGGCTGGCTCCTGGAGAACGGTCTCCTGTGTGAATGACGGTCTTCCCCCCCCCTCCTCCCCGCAGCGGAGATAAAGATCTGCTTCAAGTACTACCACGGCATCAGCGGAGCCCTGCGCGCCACCACCCCCTGCATCACCGTCAGGAACCCCGCTGTGATGGTGAGTCCTCCTGGCTGCTGCCTGGGGGTGGTGGTGGTGGTGGTGATCCCCGTGGTGGGAGGTCCCTGTGGTGGTTGGTTCCTGGGGTAGGAGGTCTCCATGGTGGGAGGTCCCCATGGTAGGTGGTCCTCGTGGTGGTGGTCTCTGGGTCTTCGCTTTCTATTCTGCATGTGCAGCTCTGGCAGCATCTGGGGTGCCCTGAGAAGGAAACACAGACACTGGGGCTCTGTGCAGGCCAGCCACCTGCACCCGTAATTCTCACCGCGGGGAAATATGGTTTGACTGGGAACAGCTCTGTGAGGCAGCTCTCCCTGCTGCACGTTCCTGAGTGCTCCCTGAGGAAGGGGTTCAAACTCCGTTTGGGTCGGCAGGCAACGGTGACGTTGCATCTGAACGTGGATTTAATCCCCGGGCTCAGTGTGTCAGAGGGAAAACTGTCATGATTGATGGGCTGTGATTCTCTTGATGACCAGTGAGCTTTCATCTTCTCGGGAGCGTGAGAGGGGGGGCAGGCGTGAGGTGTGCCCCCAGGAGTCTCAGTGCCGAGTCCCCCTCCAGGCCGTGCTGGGGTCCCGTGCCTCCAGAGACCACACATAGTTTTGGGAAAATGCCTTTTTAAAAAAATATATATTTTATTGATATTTTACAGAGAGGTAGAGAGAGGGAGAGAGAGTTAGAAACATCCATGAGAGAGAAACATCCATCAGCTACCTCCTGCACACTTCCTACTGGAGATGTGCCTGCAACCAAGGTACATGCCCTTGATCGGAATCGAACCTGGGACCCTTGAGTCCTCAGACCAACGCTCTGTCCACTGAGCCACACCGGTTAGGGCCACACATAGTTGTTATCTGACATGGCCAGTCCACGGCGGCCGGCTGCTTCACCGGGCCCTCGGGGGAAGAAAGAGATATTGAATTCAGTTTTGGGGGGCATCATTGGTTTGGTTGGACCCTGGAAGGGAAAGTATGTCCATTTCCCGCCTGGTACTTTCCAGAGGATCCCTTCTCTCAGTGTCGTGATCTTTCACTCCGTCCCACTAACCTTAGACTCCCCCAGCCTCACAAGTTGCTCTCCACTGCACACGGGGGATTGGACTTAGAGTTTAGGGGAATTTCCAGAGCATAAGAGACGTACGTCATTACACTTATATTACTGGTTTGTAAAATGCAGGTCATGGACGTATAGAAGAAAAATGCCGACTCCCATAATATCGAATCTTCGTAACGTGTGTGTGTGTGTGTGTGTGTGTGTGTGTGTGTGTGTGTAAGGTATAGATGCACGCACTTTTGGAAATACAGCGGTACCTCGAGATACAAGTGCCCTAACATATGAGATTTTTGAGATACGAGCCGTCGAGTGAGCAATTTTTGCTTTGAAATACGAGCAACATTTGAGACAGGAGTAATCTCGCGGATCGGCTGGCTGCACACGGCCCACCAGTTTACCGCCACTCGAGTGTCTCATAGTTTCCCACGCCTCAAGGTTACGGAACGAATTAAACTTCAGGTTTACTCCTTGGGATTCAGAAGGTAATCTTTGCCGATGGCAACTGGCCGTGGTCCAGACCCACTGATGCTGGCTGTACCAGCCGGTCCTTCCCTCTCTCCACTCAGGCAAGCAATTACCCACAGGTGCCAGCTAAGTGCCAGGCATTGCATGCACCACCAGGGATGAGATGATAAGCAAAACCCAGCGTTTATTTTCACTGGTGTGGAGGGGGAGGAGAGACATCAATTAAGTCAAATTATGTTTATCTGGGTCTGATGACAAGGAGCGGGAGTCAGACGGGGCCATGCAGTAGGATCTATCCTGATGGGAAAGGTGTCGGAGGGCTTCCTGGAGGAGGCGTGCTTGCAGGACTGTCTGGAGGACGAGCAGGAGCCACTGAGGAGCAGAGAGGCAGGGAGGAGCATCCTCAGTAGAGGGAGCAGTAGGTGCGAAACCGGCCATACCTGTGTCCCGAGCTCACGGGTGAACACTATCCGAGTTCCCAGCGTAGGACACGTGTAGAGAACATGAAAGGGTGACCCCCATTTCCTGTATACGACTCGGAGGCCCACACGGAGAATAGCAGCTGCAGACTACAACACCTGCCGCAGCAGCCCTGGCCCTGCTTTAATTCATCTTCTGAAGAGAAAGTGCGCAAAACCGCGAGCGCGGCGCTGCTCGCAATCAAGCCCTTTGAAGAATTAACCGCGTGTGAAATTAGACAAGGGCTTCCACACACGACTCTCTGAACCAGAATCTTTATTCATGTTCGTTAGACCTGAGCGGTCCCGGCGATCCGCTCTCCCCACAGGCAGCCGGGGCACACCGCCTGGTGAACGTGGGTCTCATCCCCTGGGTCTGTGCGGTGAGACGGTTCTGTCATGTCGGGGGGCTCGTTGGGAGATAATGAATGTGCTTCAGGCAGCGTTCGGGGCGCCTGAAAAGCTCCAGCGATACAGCGCTCGAGATCAGAATAGAATACAGCGGTACCTCGAGATACGACTTTAATTCGTTCCGTCACCTTGAGGCGTGGGAAACTATGAGACGCTCGAGTCGAGGTAAACTGGTAGGTCATGTGCAGCCGGCCGATCCGCGAGATGACTCCTATCTCAACTGTTGCTCGTATTTCAAAGCAAAAATCGCTCACTCGACGGCTCGTATCTCAAAAATCTCGTAGGTTAGGGCACTCGTATCTTGAGGTACCACTGTAGTTTGGACTAGGTTGCAGGAAATTGAGGAGGAAGTAGAAATTGATGCTTCAGAATTTGTCTGGAATTTATTTCGGAATTTTCTGGCTTTTTCTTGGATCAGTGAATGTTTTGGTTGGTGGCATAAGATTCTTAAAGAAGCTTGGGGAGCGTTCCAGAGATAAAAGATGGTAAGGTGTCATGTCAACGACCGTGGATTCACTTTTCCAGCTACTCAACATATATTCTGCCTTCCGCCTGTCTTTTACAGTAGTGCAGATTTTTTTTTTTTTTTTTTTTTTTTTTTTTTTTTAGAAAACCATGAAGTTTTGTTTCCTAGTATGCCTTAATTGTGCATACGTTGAGGGAAAGGTTAAATAAGTCTTCTATGGGGTCTATAGATTACTGGCTTCCATGAGATAATTTACCCGAAAGCTTTTAGAAAAAGCTTCATAACACAGTGATTAGTACAGTAGCATGGAGAATGCCTGTTATAACTAATTCTAACAGCATGTGCCATGTACCTGTAGTTCAGTCATAAGGCGCCCCTGAAGGCCGATGGAACATCCATGTGGCCACTCAAACACGTTTGGCGAGAGAGGCTCATTCTGCACACGTATGGATGAGTCTGGTGAACATCGCGTGTTTCGTCTATTCCAGGGTTTTCCAAAAGGTCTGAAGGAATTTGCTGTCTGATTTTTTTTTTAATTGAAGGAATATCTTCATATAGCAATAGCAACTTAAGTCCACTTACAACCTGCCAACAATCTTCTTTTCGAAGAACTAAAAGGCCATAAAGCCACTTGATTCATACGCCAGCCAATCCGGAAGCTCCAATCGGTCTCATCTCGGGTGGAGATGAAGCGAGGTCTGCTCTTTCTCTTACCTCTGAGCACCTCCCTGCCTTTGTGTCTCAGAACCTGCATCTGTGTCTCGATCCCAAGCTCTGCAGCTTGTGAAAAGGCATCCGCTGCATGCATGTTTGGCGTAAACACCATCGCAGTGGCCAACATGTGTGACTCCCCAGGAAGGCTGAGCAGCCGCAGACCCCGTGATGCTTTAGACGTGTGTGTGTTTTGTCCGCAGATGGGGGCAGAAGGCGCGGAAGGAGGTGCGTCCGGAAGCCCGCATTCCCGGAAGCTCGTCAGCTTCACGCTGTCCGGTAAGGATGCCTTTCGCTGGCATCATGTCCAGCTTGGAAGTGGGCGGTTTTAAGGGCCCCCCTAGTCCCTTTGTCTGCAGGTTCTCCTGTGCTCTAGGGCAGCGGTTCTCAACCTGTGGGTCGCGACCCCTTTGGGGGGTCGAACACCCTTTCACAGGGGTCGCCTAAGACCATGGGAAAATGCAGATATTTACATGACGATGCATCACAGTAGCAACATTTCATGGCTGGGGGGTCACCACCCCATGAGGAACTGTATGCAAGGGTCGCGGCCTTAGGAAGGTTGAGAACCACTGCTCTAGGGGACTAGTGAGTTATTGATCTGGGGGGTCATACTTGCAAAATTCAAGTGTATCTTTTACCAGGATAAAAATAGATCATGCATATACACTTAGAAGTCACTTCTTCTAACGGGTTTTCTGGTGGAAAAAAGACTCTAACTGTGTATATCTACTTAAAAAAATAGATCATGCATATAAACTCAGAAATTACTTCTAACGGGTTTTCTGGTGGGAAAAAAAGACTCTAACTGTGTATATCTATTTTAAAAAATAGATTATGCATATACACTCGGAAATCACTTTTTCTAACTGGTTTTCTGGTGGGAAAAGACTCTGTGTATATCTATTAAAAAAATAGATCATGCATATACACTCGGAAGTCACTTCTTCTAACGGGTTTTCTGGCGGGAAAAGACTCTAACTGTGTATATCTATTTAAAAAAAATAGATCATGCATATACAGTCAGGAGTCACTTCTTCTAACTGGTTTTCTGGTGGGAAAAGACTCTGTGTATATCTATTTTAAAAAAATAGATCATGCATATACACTCAGAAGTCACTTCTAAGGGATTTTCTGGTGGGAAAAGACTCTAACTGTGTATATCTATTAAAAAAATAGATCATGCATATACACTCAGAAGTCACTTCTTCTAACTGGTTTTCTGGTGGGAAAAGACTCTGTGTATATCTACTTAAAAAAAATAGATCATGCATATACACTCAGAAGTCACTTCTTCTAACGGGTTTTCTGGTGGGAAAAAGACTAACTGTGTGTATCTACTTAAAAAAAATCTGTAAGGCCATGCGTGAACCCCACGCGAGGGCGTTGGTTATTGACGTGACTTGTGCTTACCCCATCTAGAGAAAGGGCAGTGGGGAAACGGGGGCAAGCCCGGGGAAGCCCCTCTCTCTGTGGAGGAATACACACACGGAAATAGAAAGTGGGTAAAACGATTTTTTTGTTGTTTTCTGGTTGCCGCCATATTCTAATGGCTTGCACCTGTATCCTAAGACGAAGGCACTGGTGGTGAGCGCGAGCTCATTTGTGGTTTACAAGGCTTACATCACGGAAACCAGCGATTTAAAAAAGAGTAGAGCCGAAACCGGTGTGGCTCAGTGGAGAGAGCGTCGGCCTGTGGACTGAAAGGTCCCGGGTTCGATTCCGGTCAAGGGCATGTACCTTGGTGGCGGGCACATCTCCAGTAGGGGGCGTGCAGGAGGCGGCTGATCGATGCCTCTCTCATCGGCAGTTGTTGTGCGTGTCTTTAAAAGAAACCGTTTACTAAGGATTTCTCCCCTCTCACCCCCACATACACACATGTTAGAATCGGGTCTAGGTGTGTGAGGCGGGGCAAAGTGTGGTCTCATGTTCGCAGCTTGTTAGGAGATCCTTCCACTGGGATTGGTCCTTACTTACCGGTCTGAATAACGGTGTTACCGTCCCACCAGGTGGCTTCTGTTCAGCTCTTCCCGTCTGATTAATTTAAGCTGAGCTGTTTGTCTTTCGCTCTCTCTCTCCCTCTGCCCTCCGCCTCCCTCCCTCTTCCCCTCCCTCCCTCCCTCCTCTCTCTGCTTCTTTAAAGACCTCAGAGCGGTGGGGCTCAAGAAAGGCATGTTCTTCAACCCGGACCCGTACCTGAAGATGTCCATCCAGCC
>PVJN01034357.1:0-16136 GCA_004026805.1 Lasiurus borealis | reverse complement strand
CATGAGGAGCTGTATTAAAGGGTTGTGGCATTAGGAAGGTTGAGAACCACTGTGCTAGGGTCTGCCTGATCAAGACTGAGAGAGATGGGCCAACACTCCCTGAGCCCTCCCACGGTCCCTCCCTGGCTGGCCAACCTCTTATGTCTCTCCCTGGCCCTGATGGTGCACCAATGGGGTCCCTCAGTCTGGTCTCACAATCTGGGAAACCTCAAGGGATGTCGACCTGATCCTGCAGTCCTCTCGTATTTTATAAGAAGTCCTATATCTGTTTCATTTATTTTGTAAAATTCTTTTGAAGAATAGAGCACAAATACAGAAGAATGCACAGTTCATAGGTATACAGCACAGTGAATTTCCAAAAGTTAATACACCTGTGAGATCACCATCCACTGTGAGATTGCATCCCCCAGCACTTGAAAAGAACACTTCCAGCCTCTCCCTCCCCAGGAATGACCTTGGAGTCCCTTCTCTATCACTCCCCCATCCCTTCTCACCAAAAGTAGCCAACTTGACTGCTACCAGGATTAGTTTTGCCTGCTTTGGGATTTTATGTTGCATATATTCTGTATCTTTTTTTAATCAAAGCATCTGGAAACCATTCCTTTCATGACATCCCATCTCAGAAGTAGAATAATAGTTTCTTTGTAGGTAACTCTCTGTCGGAAAGAGAAGTAGCAAATCCCATAAATAATTATAAAAACATTTGTAATTTATATGAGAAGTCAGCATGAAGAGTAACATCATTTCCTTGTGATCTAACACATACATACAAATGGAATTATTAAAAATAAAGATAAACGAGCATTGGAATATTCAATTTGTGAACTATTTGGTTTTCCTTGATCTAGTCTTTCTCTCTTGATAGTAAGATGACTCTAACCTTTGGGAGATAGTAGCATTCTTTTGATTATTTTTATGTTTCTTTCTATCAGCTTGGTTTCTTGTTCAAATGCATTTTTTTTCTAACAAACTGTGTTAGTTTTTTTTTAATAGTTAAAAAAGAAACGAGTTCAAAGCCAATAATATGTTGAGAGGCTTATATTTGGTGACATCTAAAATTATAACTGAACCTAATTCTCATGAACACATGTGAGCATTATAATTACTCAATTTTAAGGGGAAATCAGGTGTGAATGCAATGAAGAAGGAAAAAGAAAGACCACATTTCATGTACATTCAGGTGTAAAGTACAGTCCAATTTCAGAAATATTAAAATGTCTGTGGGGGGATGTGCATGTTAGAATTCAGGAGTCATATTAGTGCCATTGAGGAGGATATCAGCAGATGACATTGGCTAGAGCTAGTTTGATGTTAATAGAGTGTCCTCTAAAAATAAAGTAAAAATCAGGAGGTCACTCTGGAAATGCACATTACTGTTCACCCATGGTCACTGGAGGTAGGAGCAAGCTACCCTTTAGGGGATAATGGGGACATTGGTGGATCACCTGCTATTATGAATTCAATCAAAACTCCACTTGCCCTCAAACATTTGTCCCATTATGCCCCCTTCCTTTCTACCACCTTAATAGCCTCACCATTGCTTCAGGTTTTGGGAACTATTCCTGTAAAATGCGTTCCGAAGGACACTGGCTCCTGGGTTTCTCCTCTACCTCATTTGCATGGTCTAATTGTGTAAGTTAGCTAATTGTGACTGTGAGAAACACAGGTCCTGACCTTGAGGGAGCACAGTGCAAGACAGATTCTTCTTCATTTCCCAACTGCAATCTCAGTGAACAGAGCATAGAAAACTCCCTCCGTGGCCTGTGAGATCTTGATTAACACAGAGGGAATTTCTCAAGAGCTTAGAAGAGGAAGCATATGCCTAGTTTAGGAAGCCATTTCTTCACATTGTACGTCTGAGTTTGAGTACTACCTCTTTTGTGTGAGCTTTAAGGAGTGGCCAGAAGAGATATCACTTATTTCAAGCTGTTTCACTTTGACTTACTAATAAATGGATGTATTTTACTCATTTGCCATGTCTTCCAGCTATTACTTTCTTAAAATCAATGTTTTTGAAATGTAGTTTATTTTTAAGGAAGATTATCACTTTCCATAAGTAAAGGAAATGTATTAAATAAGTGCATATTTCTTTTTTGTTTGTTAATTGCCACCCAAGGAGATTTTCTCCATTGACTTTTTAGACAGAGTGGAAGGGAATGAGGGAGAGAGGAAGGGAGTGAGAAAAAGAAGGAAAGAGAGAGGGAAACATTTATGTGAGAGAGACACTTTGATTGATTGCCTCCTACATGGGTCCCAACCAGGTCCAGTGATGGAATCTGCAACCCAGATACATGACCTTGACTCCTTGACCAGGAATCAAACCCAGACCCTTCAGTGCATGGGCCAACACCTTAACCACTGAGAGACACTGGCTAGGGCACTCCTTTTCTTTTGTTTTTTAATTTTTAATTATTTTAAAATAGTTTTAGAGAGAGAGGGAAGGAGAATGAGAAAGGGAGAGAAACATCAACCACAGGAGATACATCAGTCTGTCACCTGCTTCAGGCTTACAGATCAGATCAGGGATTGAACTTGCAACCCTCTTCCAGGGCTATTTTATTTGTTCCATCATCATTTATCTCCCATATCCCCTCTTGGACTTCCACTCCCTCCTATAATCTTCACAATGGTGTCCATGTTAATAAGTTCTTTCTCTTTTTTTTTGCTCAGTCCCTCCACGACCCTTGTATCCCCCACCACTTGCCAAGAGCTTTTTGCCTACTCTCTATGAGTCTGTTTCTGTTTTTCTTGTTCATTTAGTTTGTTCATTAGATTCAACATATGAGTGAAATTATGTGGTACTTATCTTTCTCTGACTTATTTCCTTAATATAATGTTCTCAAGGTAAATTCATGCTATTGCAAAGGGTGAAATTTCCTTGTTTTTTAATGGCCGAGTAGTATTCCATTGTGTAAATATACCATACCTATTTTTTTAAATTAAATCTTTATTATTCAGATTATTACATTTGTTTCTCTTTTTTCCCCTCCATTGCTCCCCTCCACCTGGCTCCCAACCATCCCTCTACCCTTACCTCCCTCCCATTGACCTCATCTATAAGTGTATGATTTTTGTCTAGTCTTCCCCTGTACACACCTCACCCCTTTCCCCCTGAGAATTATCAGTCCACTCCCTTTCTGTGCTCTTGATTCTATTATATTCACCAATTTATTATGTTGATCAAATTTTAAATTCACTTATTTTTTAGATTCACTTGTTGTTAGATATGTATTTGTTACTCATAATTTTTTATATTTTACCTTTTTCTTCTTCCTCTTCTAAAATATAATATTGGTCTGGAGTTGATGAACTCCTTTAGCTTTTTCTTATCTGTGAAGTTCTTTATCTGCCCTTCAATTCTGAATGATAGCTTTGCTGGATAGATTATTCTTGGTTGTAGGTTCTTGCTATTCATCACATTGAATATTTCTTGCCATTCCCATCTGACCTGCATCGTTTCTGTTGAGAAGTCAGCTGACAGTCGTATAGGTGCTCCCTTGTAGGTAATTAACTTTTTCTCTTGCTGCTTTTAATATTCTCTCTTTGTCTTTTGCTCTTGGTATTTTGATTATGATGTGTCTTGGTGTGGTCCTCTTTGGGTTCCTTTTATTTGGGGTTCTGTGTGCTTCCTGGACTTGTAAGTCTATTTCTTTTACCAGATGTGGGAAGTTTTCAGTCATTATTTCTTTATGTAGGTTTTTAGTATCTTGCTCTCTCTCTTCTGGCACCCCCACAATTCTGATGTTGGTACACTTGAAACTGTCCCAGAGTCTCCTTACATTATCTTCACATTTTTGGATTCTTTTTTCTTCTTGCTTTTCCAGTTGAGTGTTTTCTGATTCTTTATACTTCAAATTTTTGACTTGATTCTTGCCTTCCTCTAGTCTGCTGTTAGGACTCTGTATAATATTTTTATTTCAGTCAGTGTATGTTTAATTTCTAGTTGGACCTTTTCCATTTCTAGTTGGTTCTTTTTCATCTCCTCTTGGCTCTCGCTAACTTTATCCATCTTTTCTAGGATATTCTTGAAAAACCTTATAAGCATGGTTTTGAACTCTATATTCAGTCATTTGTTTTCCTTCATTTCTTTTGTTTGTGATCTCTTCCCTGTCTCGGCATTTTCACTATGGCGGGAGAACTTCTGTGTTGGATTCAGCCTTATGATAGCAGACTTGGAAAACCGCAGAAGCCTCTCTGTTGAGCTTGGGATGGGTGGAGTCTCGGGGCTTAATGGACCTCCTTGCCTTCCAGTCGGCCCACCCTCCACGGCCCTCCGAGTTTCACGTGACTAGGTAATCACTGGAGGGGTCCCTGTGTGTGCGCGTGCTCTCTCTCTCTCTCTCTCTCTCTCTCTCTCTCTCTCTCTCTCTTTCAGTGCCTCCAGACTGCTGTCTCTCCAACTCCCCTGTACTCCAGGACCATATGAATCTGGGTCCCCAGGACTTCCCCCGAATCTGGGGCTTAGTGGAGTTAGAAGTGACGCAGTTGGGATGCTTTGTCTCCCGCCCTCTCATGAAAGCCAGTGGCACAATCAGCAGTCAGTCTTCTGCGTGCAGTGCTGTGCATGCCGCCCGACTTCCGCCCTCCTATGACTCCCCCAAATTTCTGTGCACTTCTCCCTTTTCACAGTACAAACTCCCCTCATATGAGTTTCAGCTGGACCTGGGGTTTAGTGTCAGAGGATAAGGAGTTCAATGCTGTTGGGAGTCTCCGTTTCCCTCCCACCAGAGAAAGCCATCCAGGTACTTTGGCATCTGCTCTTTCCATGTGTGCATCTCCGTACCTCAGCTTTTTGCAGCTCCTCTGGGTCTCTGTGAGACCCTCTCTTTCCTTCTCGTTGTAGAACTTTCACTCAGCCAGCTTTCCTGTGGTTCTGGATGATATCCGTTCTTTTAGTTGTAGTTTTGAAATTGTTGTGCGAGGCAGCAGTGTAGGTGTTTACTTATGCCTCCATCTTGGTTCTCTCCCCTGGATTTTTTTGATTACTGCTTAATTCCTTTAACAGTTGCAATTCATACCATATCTGTTTTATCCATTCATCAACTAATGAGCACTTGGGCTGTTTCCAGATCTGGCTATTGTAAATAATTCTGCAATGAACATAGTGATGCATGTATTCTTTCAAATTAGTGTTTGGGTTTCTTCTGATGTATTTTAGAAGTGAAATTGCTGGGTCATAAGACAATTCCATTTTTAATTTTTTGAGTTATCTCCATACTGCTTCCCACAAGGCTGCACCAGTCTGCATTCCCACGAGGATTCTCTTTTCCCCACATCTTCACCAACACTTATTGTTTGTTGATTTATTGATGGTAGCCATTTTGACAGGTATGAGGTGATATTTCATTGTGCTTTTAATTTGCATTTCTTTGATGATTAGTGACATTGAACATCTCTTCATAAGTCTAGTGGCCATCTGTATGTCCTCTTTGGGGAAGTCTCTATTTAAGTCCTTTGCCCATTTTTAAGTTGGATTTGTTTTTTTTTGTGTGTGTGTGTGTGTGTTGAGTTTTTAAGTTCCTTATAAACATTGGATATTAAGCCCTTATCAGATGTGTTGATGAATATGTTCTCCCAATTCTGTGGGGTGTCTTTTTATTTTGTTGCTGTTTCCTTTGCTGTGCAATAACTTTTTAGTTTGACGTAGTTCCATTTGTTTATTTTTCCTTTTGTTTCCCTTGCCCAAAGAGATATATCAGAAAAATATTACTCTAGAAAATGTCCGACATTTTACTGCCTATGTTTTCTTGTAGGATTTTTTGGTTTTGAGTCTAACATTTAAGTCTTTAATCTATGTTGAGCTTATTCTTGTGTATGGTGTAAGACGGTGGCCTAATTTCATTTTTTTTTTTGCATGTATCTGTCTAATTTCCCCAACACCATTTATTGACTAGACTATCTGTAGTATATTGTGTATTTTTGCCTCCTTTGTCAAATATTGATTGACTGTAAAGGTGTGGGTTTATTTCTGGGCTCTGTATTCTTTTCCATTAACCTATGTATCTGTTTTTATGCTAGTGCCAGGCTGTTTTGATTATGATGGCCTTATAGTACAGTTTAATACCAAGTAACATGACTCCTCCAACTTTGTTCTTCTTTCCTAAGACTGCTATGGTTGTTTATAACTTTTTGGAATATTTGTGTTAGTTCTGTGCAATATGCCACTGGTATCTTGATAAGAATTACATTGAATCTGTAAAATGCTTTGGATAGTATGGACATTTTAATGATGTTAATTCTTCCTTTTTTAAAAATTTAAAATATTTATTGTTTAAAGTATTACATGAGTCTCCTTCCCTCCCCCCCCCACCTCATTGACCTCTCTCTGACTGCTACCACCCCCCAGCACATGCTCTCAACCCCTTACTGTGTGTCCATTGGTTATGCTCATATGCATACATATAAGTCCTTTTGTTGATCTCTTACCCCCTCAACTCCCACCTTCTCTCATAGGTTGGACAGTCTGTTTGATGCTTCTATGTCTCTGGTTCTATTTTTGTTCATAGTTTATGTTGTTCATTATATTCCACAAACGAGTGATATCATGTGATATTAATCTTTCTCTGACTGGCTTATTTCGCTCAGCATAATGCTCTCCAGCTCCATCCATGATGTTGCAAATGGTAAGAATTCCTTCTTTTTTAGAGCAGTGTATTATTCCATTGTGTAGATGCACCACAGTTTTCTAATTCACTCATCTGCTGATGGGCACTTAGGCTGTTTCCAAATCTTAGCTATTTTAAATTGTGCTGCTATGAACACAATTCCTTTCTCATTGGTGTTTCTGTCATGGTATATGCTTCCACATATTTGTATCTTTAATTTCATTCTTCAGTGATTTGGGGAAAATAAATTCTCTGAGTCCCAGTTTTGGGAACAATAACAACAAAAAGGGGAATATGATAATGCCCAATACAAAGGGTTATTATGGGGCTTAGGAATGACATTTATAATACTTGGCACATTTTAAGTACAAGAATTTGATAACTATTTTATAATCATGTTCTAAGTGCATTAACTTATTGTTCATTTTCCTCTCCTTTGAAGCTTTGCCTTTATTTATCGAATTGGAATTAGATGAATCAAACTGAAAAGGAAAATGGGTGATATCTTTTACTTTTAAGCCTAAAGTCAAGCAAGTGTGACATATAGTTCACTTCAAGTGCAAATATCCATTTATCAGTTGTGGTGCCTAGATCTCTTTATTGGGAAGGCTTTATTGGGATCTGTTTAATAATAAGCTTTGTCTGTCTGCCCCAAGTGTGGAGGGGAAAAGGCTGGTACTGCATATTTGACAATACCTAGCACCCGCCTCTCCTTATCTTGCCAGAATCTACATCTTGCAAGATAGCTCCAGTTCAGCATGGACTTCTTCCTCAAAAGAACCTTTTAAAGTCTCTTCAAGTAAATCATATGCATTAAGTCTATTTTCCAAGTGAAAACAGTCTCCTTAAAAGGAAACCCTCTCAGACTCTTCTGATTCTGTCATGTCTTTCTCATTTTTGTTTGCAACTCCCCCCAAAAACCCCCCTTCCAGTCCAACTAATTCTTCTTGTTTAGAGAGAGAGAAGAGCTGCCTGTGTAATTAGGGCTGCTGGCCTGTCACTTTCCTTGCTGTGTGATATGTCATAAAAGGTTTAGCAGATACCTAATGAAGGCTGGGGTGAAGGAAAAATGTGTGCGGTCTGTGCTTTAGTTAATGCTGAAGTTTTCATAGCAGCTTGCTGAATGCTCATTTACTAGGCTCTGCAAATAGTTTTGGCAATGAGAAATGATACCAATAGTGACATAGTGGAAAATCATGGAACACAAAAGTCTATTTATGACACTTTCCCCTTTTGTAGCTCACACTCTGGAATGAACCAGTAAACAAATCATTAAAACAAGAGCAAAAAAATTATTCTGCTTATTTAAGGGTCTCTCCTAACAGGGGAAGAATACTGTGGAAAGCAACTTGACAGAGAATACTTGGGAGAACTTAACTTTCAAATGACAGTGTGATGCCAACAGAGTCTAAAAGCTGACATTGACATTTCTAATATTTGTCCATTATCATTGAATACAATAGGTTAATTGTTGCTTCAGGGAGCTTGGAATTGCTCATTCCCAAGAAGTGAGGAAGATGCTCATTATTTTTCTTATTACTTCTGTTTAGAATCTGCATTGGTCTTATCTTCTGCAAACTGCTCCTTGGTAATTTTTATTACTAACAAACCCATAACCTGATTGGCTGCTATTGAAAGAGAGGGTATTGTGAAGTCACTCAGGATATAGATTTGGTGCTGATGGGATCAGATGAAATGAAACTTAGCCCTGAGAAAGGTGCTTTGTGGAGCATTACAATGTGACAAAGATGAGTTTAGAAATAATCACTAACTTTATGGTCTCATTTCACAAACTTGCTCACCCAGATATTGTGACAATCACATTCTGGACCAATATAAAGGGTGGGATAAAGGAAGACAAACTGGAAAACATTATGAATTAGAAGGAATTGATGGGAATCCAAGATGGCGGCATAGGTAAATACCTACACTGCTGCCTCACACAACAATTTCAAAACTACAACTAAAAGACAGAACGGACATCATCCAGAACCACAGGAAAGCTGGCTGAGTGGAAATTCTACAACTAGAGGGAAAGATAGGGGCTCACGGAGACCCAGAGGAGCTGCAAAAAGCTGAGGTACAGAGACACGTGCATGGAGAGAGCGCGTGCCAAAGTACCTGGCTAGTTTTCTCTGGCAGGAGGGAAACGGAGACTCTCAAAGTCATTGAACCACTTATCCTATGACACTAAACCCCAGATCCAGCTGAAACTCATACGGGGGGAGTTTGTACTATGAAAAGGGAGAGGTGCACGGATATTTAGGGGAGTCGCAGAGGATCAGAGGACTAGTGGCGCATATGGCACTGCGCAGAGGACAGACTGCTGATTGTGCCCCTGGCTTTTGCGAGTAGGCGGGAGACAGACCCTCCCAACTGTGCCACTTCTGACTCCACTAAGCCCCTGTTTTGGATAAAACCCTGGGGATTTAGACTCCTGTGGTCCTGGAGCGCAGAGGAGCCGGAAAGGCAGTGGTCTAGAGGCACTGTGAGCACACACACAGCGATTATTCAGTCATGTGAGACTCAGGGGTCTTGGAGTGTGGGGCCAACTGGAAGGCAAGGCGGTCCCTTAAGCCCTGAGACTCCACCCATCCCAAGCTCAACAGAGAGGCTTTTGCCGTTTTGCAATTCTGCTATCATAAGGCTGAATCCAACACAGAAGTTCTCCCAGCATAATGAAAATGCAGAGACAAGGGAAGGGATCACAAACAAAAGAAAGGGAGGAAAACAAAGGATTGGATATAGAGTTCAAAACCACGCTTATAAGGTTTTTCAAGAATATCCTAGAAAAGGTGGATAAAGTTAGTGAGAGCCAAGAGGACATGAAAAAGAACCAACTAGAGATGCAAAAGATCCAACTAGAGATGGAAAAGGACCAACTAGAGATGGAAAAGGTCCAACTAGAGATGAAAAAGGACCAACTAGAAATTAAACATACACTGACTGAAATAAAAAATATTATACAGAGTCCTAACAGCAGACTAGAGGAAGGCAAGAATCAAGTCAAAAATTTGAAATATAATGAATCAGAAAACACTCAACTGGAAAAGCTAGAAGAGAAAAGAATCCAAAAATGTGAAGATAATGTAAGGAGCCTCTGGGACAGCTTCAAGCGTACCAACATCAGAATTGTGGGGGTACCAGAAGAGAGAGAGCAAGATACTAAAAACCTACATAAAGAAATAATGACTGAAAACTTCCCACATCTGGTAAAAGAAATAGACGTACAAGTCCAGGAAGCACACAGAACCCCATATAAAAGGAATCCAAAGAGTACTACACCATGACACATCATAATTAAAATACCAAGGGCAAAAAACCAAGAGAGAATATTAAAAGCAGCAAGAGAAAAACAGTCCATTACCTACAAGGGAGCACCTATACGACTGTCAGCTGATTTCTCAACAGAAATGTTGCAGGCCCGACGGGGGTGGCAAGAAATATTCAACATGATGAATAGCAAGAACCTACAACCAAGAATAATCTAACCAGCAAAGCTATCATTCAGAATTGAAGGGCAGATAAAGAGCTTCACAGAGAAGAAAAAGCTAAAGGAGTTCATCAACTCCAAACCAGTATTATATGAAATGCTGAAAGGTACTCTTTTAGAAGAGGAAGAAGAAAAAGGTAAAAGCCAAAAAAATTATGAACAACAAATACATATCTATCAACAAGTGAATCTAAAAATTAAGTGAATTAAAAATTTGTTCAACAGAATAAACTGGTGAATATAATAGAATCAGGAGCACCGAAAGGGAGTGGACTGATAATTCTAAGGGGGAGAGGGGTGAGGGGTGTCCAGAGAGAGACTGGACAAAAATCATACACCTATGGATGAGGTCAATGGGAGGGAGGTAAGGGCAGAGGGATGGTTGGGAGCCAGGTGGAGGGGTGCTTTGGAGGGGAAAAAAGAGAAACAAATGTAATAATCTGAATAATAAAGATTTAGTTTAAAAAAAGAGAGAAGGAATTGATGTTTGTCAATGCATCTTTCATCATTTCAGAGGGCTTTGAAGAAAAGGCATATTTTCCAAGGACAATGAAAGGGGACTGTTAGCTCAGAGAGCATCATCTGAAAGCTTTTTTTTTTTTTTCCTGTGTGCTTTAGTTTCCATTCTCTTAGTCTTCTCACTATTAGAAATTACAGCACATCTCTTCAATAGCATTTGAAAATGACCAAATTAAAAAAAACAACACATCAACTAAAGGCTAAGGTTAATTGGATTTGTAAGAATGTGCTGTTATTTCTTACTGAATTGGGTGGCTGAGCTGTGCAGTTATATATTATCATCTGCAAATCTGAATTTAATGATTATATAAGAACTTTCTGATATGATGAGAGGTTTAAGTACCTCAATACTAAAATTTTTTTCATAAACTTCAGCTTTCATACGTAATTGCCCTAACTCAAACCCTTTCAAGAAACCCACAAACCTCTGTCTGACTTCAAAGACTCAATCTCTCCGCATTCCTCTCCCTTCCTTCATGTCAGGCTGTTCTTGGTAATCTCCCCCAAACTCTATCTTCCGCTCCATCTGTCCCCTTTTTTCCCTTTTCTCCCCACTTTCATTCCATCACTACATTTCCCAGATTTTTTTCCTTTTATTGTCTCTTTCTCTCCAAGTTCAGTAAGAACTATTCAAGATCTATTTCTTCCATTCTCTACCTAGCTCCTATTCCTCTGAAATACAGTTTTCAAAGCCATGTTATCTAATAGAAATAAAATGCAAACTATGTGAATATGTTTATATTTTCTAAACACAGATAAAAGACATTCTAATTTATTTTATTTATTCTAATATTGCCAAAATATTTTTCTTTCTACATAAGATAAATACATTTAAAATTAGTAGTGAAATATTTTTATTAAAAATAGTCTTGAAACCTGGTTTATATTTTATGCTTGCAGCACATCCCAATATGAACTAGCCATATTTCAAGTGCTCAATGTGGCTAATGGATACTGTGTATGTGACTAGTGAATACTGTGTTAAACGGTATGGCTGTAGAGTCTGAATCACATTCTCTATCTCTCAAATATGTATTTTCTTATTTCATATCTTTTCATCTGGACCAAATTGCAAACAACTTCTTGGAGTTTGAGGCCACGTTTTATTCTTTCTCTGTCTTCATACTTTATTTCTGAGTAAACTGTTAGTAATTGTCTATTGATGAATTAGTAATACTTTCCTTATCAGTGACCCCTGTTTAAGTTAGCATGCTATTTCTTAAATTCTGCATATTTACTTCCTTTATAGCATCCTCATGCTTGAAATTTCTTTCCTCTTCCCTATACTTACATTATGAAAACTGTCATATTACGTGTGTTTTGTTAGATTTGAACCTTTGGGGCATGTTGAGTGGGATTATAAGAAATAGTTGTGCATTATTTGCAGTTCTATTGCACTAGAGAGCAGCATTTGCACAGAATACTCATCATTCAGACAACTCAGGCAAAGTGGTATTTATAGCTGAAATCAATGGAATAATTGTATTCATTGCTCTTTCTTACTTTCCTACCAGAAACTGGCCAAAGACTCATGGTCTCCTGGCCACAAAACCTGGCCACGAAGGAAAGGCTCTCCAATTTGGTTACATAACAGCAAAGACAGAGTTTTACAAGCCAAAACCAAATCATTGGGGTAAAACTGGCTTCTAAAGATGCAGGGAGGGAAGGCTGTGGGACAGGGATAGAAATCCTTGAGAGTCCAAGATCAGATGGAGGATCTGAAGTACAGGACGATATGAGGAGAGTTCCAAAGTCTGTTAGAGGTGCTATAACGAGGGGAAGCAGGAGGAGAATACAAACCTCACCTATTCCACAGTTCTGTGAACGATGTACTCATATGTGCTGTTTCTAGCCCTTTCATCAATTTAATTCAAGGCAAAGTGAGAATTATAATTCTAGCACTTTGCCAATAAACAATAACTCAAAGTCTATGACGTTTCTCATCACATAAAATTGTCACATTAAAGTGATCTTTATTAAGAATTTCTCGGTTGGCCCCAAATGGATCCATTTATTTAATTTCAAGGTTTTGTTTTTGTTTCTTATTGGTAATGTTAATCTGAGTTTTCTTTCTCCCCATATTATAGCAAGTATATCTGCTATTGAGCAAAGCTGCTTAATTTGGCTTAATTTTACATTTAAAAATGTCTACATTTTAAACCTTTGGTACCTTTACATGTTAATAACATTGGACAATAGAATCTTTTTTTATCAAGTTTATTGGGATGACATTGGTTGATAACATTGCATAATTTTCAAGTGTACAATTCTATGCCATCTATACTAGTATATTGCACTATGTGATTACCACTCAAAGCCTAGTTTCCCTTTGTCACCATATAATTAACCCCTCTACCCTCTTCAACCTCCCCCAACCCCCTTTCTCTTGGGTAACCCACCTTCTGTTGTTTGTGAGTTTGTTTGTTTGTTTTGTTTGTTAGTTTTTTGTTTTCTGTTTTATATCCCACATATGAATAAATCATAATCTGACTTACTTTGCTGGTTCGAATGCACACCAGGACAACAAGTCTTAATATCACAGCTAGTTCAATAAAAGCAAAGGTACAAGTTAGGATCCACATTGCATCACATGAGAGGCTTGGGAGTTTCCTGTGACCTAAAGTGTGAAAATGTCAAACTTTGGCTGCTGACATTTTTCTCTGGACCTATGAATGCTGCTCATGCCATAGCACAGGCCTGGACCTGTGCATGCTGATGGCTGAGGGGCCTGGGAATCCCCCGCCTCCTTCCTCAGCCTGTAGTTGCCACTAATTAATTGATCACATTCTCTATCTCTTAAATATGTATAAACAGAGGCATCTCTCCTTTAGCCTGCATATTTTGTGTAATAGAAATGGAAATGCCCACAAGAGGAAGATTTTGCTCCTTAGTAATTTATGCTAGTGTTTGGCAAAGTGTAGTCAGCAGATTGGGCCGGGCTATGATCCTTATATTTTCCTACATTATGTTTGTTTTTATTTTATTTCTTGAAATGTAATTTTAAGTCTTTTAAAGCCAATAATAAAAAATTGGGACTTGTATTTTTATATCTTTGATTTCAAAATTTTATTTTCTAGTAATTTATTTTAATTGCATTTTGCAAAAGTCCTGGTCTTCATTGTGTTCTTTGTCATAAATAGTTTGATAAACACTAATTTTATGCTTCAGTATGTTGAGTAGGGAAAATATTTCTTGCCCCTGAGAGTAGATTTTCATAGGGGATAGGGAAAGTAACACAGAGCCCTGGATGCCAGAGGGAATAAAGCAAGGCAATAATTGTTTCAATGAAAAACAAGGTTCCTCACATTAGTTTGCCTGAGGGTAGCCCCAGCATCTACTAACAAATTTATCATTCTACAGGTTTTTATTGAATGTAAAATGTATTCTGTGCTCAAGGCATTGTCCTTGGTGTTGAAAACAATATGAGTAAACCTTATTTTCCAGGAAGATTGGTAAATACATCGTATTGTCTCTGCCAAAGGATTGTAAAATGTAGTCTCTGTTAATCTTTTAAACAGTTTTATTTTCTTCAAGGTAGTAGGAAATAAAACCACTAAAGAGACGCAGCTTAAGCAAGTACAAGCTTACTTGAGTAGGTTCTTTGAGAGATGTATGAAAGGTGTTCTGCACTTAATTTTTCATTCCAAAGAGTAAACAGAGGCCATTTGATTTTGTGTAATGAATTTTATGATCAGAACTTTAAATAATAGCTATGTATTGGCCACTTCCTATGGGACTCCAAAAGCTGCCATTTGACAGTCCAGATATTTTGAAATCAAGTTCTCTTTTGATGAACCTCATATTGTCTTTGATAGAGAAAGATTCTTTAATATATAAAAAGACAGGCAGTATTATTAAAGAAATCAGGGAGTATAACTCTAAAATCTGACTAAACCATGTAAATTAATTTTTAAACCTGAAGTCATTGATTCTGCAATATCTTTAAGAGATAAGTTATCACATTAAAATATTAAGAGTGTATTATTATGTACTAGAGGCACAGTGCATGAAATTTGTGCACAGGTAGGGCCCTAGGCCTGGCCAGCAATCAGGGCCAATTGGGACCTTCTGGCTGTTGACTAGGGCCTTCCTTCTTCCATGCTATCCCCTGATGGTCAGTGCACATCATAGTGAGTGGTCAAACTCCCAGTCAGTTGAACTCCTGAGGGGACAATTTGCATATTAGCCTTTATTATATAGGACTAGAGACCCAGTGCATAAAAATTCATGCACTGGAGGGGGGTCTCTTAGACCAGCCTGTCCCCTTTTACAGTCTGGGAGCCTTCAGGGGCCAGAGGTGACCCTGTGATCAGGGGAAGGTGATGCCCCATCACACCTCTGCTGCTGCCACTGCCACAGCACAAGCCTTGGTCATCCCTGGTTACCTGAGCCTCGGGTGGCCCTGGGCAGCCACCATCCAAGTCTTGTCTGCACCTTGGGCTGGCCCTGAGTAGCTGGGGGGCTGACAGGACTGGGGAGTCCAGAGACAAAGGCCCTGGTAGGGCTGAGGGGATTGGGTACCACTATCTTGTAAGCACCGCAATCTTTGAGGGTGGGGCAGTCAATTAGCATATTCCTTCATTATTGGTTGTGGGCGCCACCATTTTTGCTATGGTGTGAGGGTCAATTAGCATATTCCCTCTTTATTAGATAGGATGAGGAAATGCTAGCATCAAAGATAGAAGAACTTAGGATCCCAGGAGAGCATGGAGTAGAAGACAGCAGTATAGCTGGCTTGAACACTTTTTGAAGTTTTATTGACTTTACGATGCCTGGTGACAATGCACGGGCAAACTAGATTTCAACTTAAACTTAAACCCAAGTAATTTCTGCAAAGATTTTCCAGATGATTGCACATATTATCTTCTCCCCTGTTCTTAAAGTTATGTCCTTTCTTATTAACATTACTTTCCAACTCCTATTATAAGGTCTTCAAGAAAGTTTGGCTAGGGAAGGTTAGATCTCTGTCTCTATGTTATATTTCATGATATATAGAGCTAAAGGAGTTTTTATTAGGTCTTGAATATCTTAAACTATTCTAGTTTTCCAGGTACCTCAGATTTTAACATTAACATTGAACCTGGTGCTCCAAGAATAAAAAGATAGGAAGAAGGGAGCAGCCAGGATCAGAGTATTTTGCCTCCTAGTATGATGTCCTTGAATTGGGTATAAATATTAGTTTTCCATAAGGCTTCTTTAATATTGATTTTTTCTTAGACTTATATAATCTTCACTAATACTTCCTCATTTTTTATTCTTAATTATTCCAGTAGGTTGTTACCTGAATTCTATCTGCATCCTACTGAAAGGTTCTTTCTTGATCCCATTTGATTCTAGTCATTAAGAAGTCCAATAGGTTACCCCACTTAAGGCAATCACCTCTTTTACAAATCTTGACTCCTGTTTCTGAAAGGGAATTCTTTCCAGCTTCCTCCATCTTAGGTGATTACGCCCTTAACGAGACAAAGAGACTTGCCAATTACCCAACCCACCATTAGGTAATCCAGCAAGAATGTGCC
>PVJN01034356.1:0-22826 GCA_004026805.1 Lasiurus borealis | reverse complement strand
AAATTTAAACTTTCTATCGAAGTCACTTCTCTATGACAAAGTTTTTTGTCTTTGGTTTTAAAAATACAAAAGAAAACACTGTCAACCTACTTGGTTAACATAATAAGACAACATTTGGTTGATCAAAGCAAACTCTATTGACAGAGTCTAGATTTTCAATCTTAACTCTCTTAAAGAAAATAGTTTAGAAGTAGTTTAACTAATACCAAAAGACATAGTGTTTATGAAATACCAAGCTCACATATATAGGAATCACACATTTTACTTTCATCAAAACTCAGTTCAAAACTCAATCTGTCAACCTGGTTAGAGTTCCAGGAGTTCTAACATAAATCAATGTACTGTAAATTAAGTTTTCAAAATATCTTTCAGGATATCATCAAGACAGTATTTATCCACGGTAGTTTTTCATTCTGAATAGAATTTTTCTCACAATAAAACTACATAGGTTTCCTCTTCTGTAATATTTTATATAGGAATAATAAGAGTTTTATGTTGAGAGCAATATTTTGCAACAAAATAACTAACCAGCCATTTAGACTTTCTTTACCTGTTACTTTTTTTTCATCATCGTCATAGTTACTGGATGTTAAAAGCTGTCCAAAAATTAATGCAGGAACATAAACCTTCTCTACTTTATGTTCTACTACTGGAATGCCTTTCCCATTATTCCAAATGCTTATAATGTTAGATTCACTGTAAATAAACAAGCAGAGTTTAGGGCTTAAATAGTTTAACAATATTTATTTCCATCAAAAGTAAAGTAATACAAAATAGTCCTAACCAGTTTGGCTCAGTGGATAGAGCATCAGCCATGGACTGAAGAGTCCCAGGTTCAACTGCAGTCAAGGGCACATACCTCAGTTGCAGGATTGATCCCAGGCCCTGGTCAAGGCCCCCAAAAGGCAACCAATTGATGTGCCTCTCTCACATTGATGTTTCTATCTCTCCCTTTCCTTTCACTCTCTCTAAAAACCGATGAAAAATATCCTCAGATGAGGATTAACAGGAAAATAAAGTAATACAGAATAAACCTGAATATGAGCAAAACATCAGTCATTACTAATTGAAAGACACTCACTCATTTTTTCAGAAAATACTTACTGAGGACACACATTTGTATCCCTGAATTAGGATCACTAAGATCTGCAAGTAATAGTGCAAAATTTCTCAGGAAAAGAAGCTCTTCTCAGCTTCCCAGAAAATAATAAAAGCAGTAAAGCTTTTACAGTAAGAAGTCAGCCAGAGATTCCATTTTCTTTGTATACTAGAGGCCCGGTGCACGAGATTCATGCACTGGGGGTGGGGGTCCCTTCAACTCAACTTGCACCATCTCACAGTCTGAGACCCCTCGGGGGAAATCCCTCTTGCAGTCCGGAGCTCTTGCAGTCTGGGACCCCTCGCTCCTTACCACCCGTTCGCAGCAGATATGGGAGAGGCTCCCGCCACTGCTACTGTGATTGCCAGCTATGGAGCCCAGCTTCTGGCTGAGCATGCTCCACCTGTGGGAGTGCAGTGACCACCAGGAGCAGCTTCTGTGCTGAGCATCTGCCCTCTATTGGTCAGTGCACATCATAGCAACCCGTTATTCCACTGTTCAGTCAATTTGCATATTATGCTTTTATTATATAGGATAAATTAGTCATGATCTTCCTGCTTCATTCTACCAGTATGCCACCTGTAAACCACAAGCTCTGAAGAGCCAGCAGCCACAGTCATTTTCATTTCTTACCTAACTGCTGTAGCAGTACAGATGAAAATAGGATGGGCAGCATGAACTGTATTCCATTCTGTTGCTAAATATTAGAGAGCTGTTTGTATTGTGGCAATCACTGTCATAAACTAATTTTAATGATTTTATAATATGTAGATATTACCAATTTTAGGTCTTTTTAGATTTTTCTATCACAAAAAAAAACTATACATTTTAGCTCTGAATTGTATTGAATAGAGGATCCTATAGCTAACAGAAACTCATGTAGGCTGTAGTCCTGATGGAAAATTTTGCAACCCTGTTTTTTGTGTCTTGTTATTTTTTAATGTTTTCAGAGAGAAAAGGGGAGAGAAAGAGGGAGAGAGAAACATCAATGATGACAATCATCAATTGGCTGACTGCTGCATCCCATAAAGCCCCCTACTGAGGCTCAAACCCGAAACCAGGCATATGCCCCGACCAGTAATAGAACGATGACCTCCTGGTTCATGGGTTGACACTCATGAACCACTGACCAACACCAGCCATGCAGACTGTGCTGTTGCTTTAAGTGATATATACTATGATTCCTTTAACCATTTAAAATCCAAATTTGCAAAAAATTATCATCATAATCTACACTGATAATTGGCTTAAAAAGCTACCATTTGCCAATCTGATTCAGCATTATTCGTAGACACTGTGTCATGCATATATACATATCTTAATCTCTTAATTATTAGAAATAATTATGACAACTTAAAAAATCTACATATATAAAAGCCTAAGCGGCTGTTCGACCACCAGCTATGACACACACTGACCACCAATGGGCAGACACTCAACCCACAGGCATGGAAACATGGAATGGACTGATGAATTTCAGAGGGAAGGGAGGAGAGAGAAGGGAGGGAAGAGATTAATCAAAGCTCTTATATGCATACTACAGGCCCAGTGCATGGATTCATGCACCGGTGGGGTCCCTAGGCCTGGCCTGCAGGGATGGGGCGGAAACCTGCTTGGTGCACATGCAACCAGTGGGGTTCCTCAGCCTGCCCTATGAGGATCAGGCCAAAACCAGCACACCGACATACCCCAAGGGGTTCCGGATTGTGAGAGGGTGCAGGCCAAGATGAGGGACCCCACTAGTGCACAAATCTGTGTACCAGGCTGCTAGTGTTGTTATAAAAGCCAAAATGAAAATCAAAGATTCAAGAGAAAATTAAATAAGTACATTTAAAAAAAAGCAAACTAAAAAATTACTTTTAATACATTATTTCTTTCCCCAAATCAACTACCATCTTTTCTTTTCCTACTTTTCAATATAGGTTCAACTTTCTGAATCTGGTAAACTCAAAATTTTGTATCATTTTTTAAAATTGATTTTTGGAGAGGGAGAGCTACATGAGAGAGAAACATCGATCAGTTACCTCCTATATGCACCCTGACTGAGGATCGAACCTGCAACCTATATATGTGTCCTGACAGGGAATTTAACCTGCCACCTTTTAGTGTAGAGAAGACTTCCTACCAAATGAGCCATCTGGCCAGGGCTTGATATTGTTTTTATTCATACCTCCTTATCATTCTCTAGACTCATTAGTCATCAACACTTATTAGTCTGTCCCATTAGATTTATTTCCTATCATTATAATTTTTCATTCCAAATGCCAGTATATATGAATCTAGATAAAATAATATCACCTTAAACATTGATTACTCCAACCATCTTCTTTCTTAGCCACTCCCCTTAAATATATTCTGCATGATGAAGGACTTATAACACTATTTTTTGCTCCAGAACACATAAGTAGTTCTATCTGTTCTACAAAATCAAACTTAACAGTGGATGTTCAAGGTCTGTTATTCATCTCTCATTTACAATCAACTATAAATATTTTGTAACATGCATCCTATCTTTCCCTCAAGTCAGTTTTATTACTTTACCATGTTCATTCCTAATTCTTCCATTTCTTTGTTTGTTAGTCCTTCTCTTGATTACACCGTCTTTTTCCTTTCTTGGTCTAGACAAATTCTGCCTCAACTTTGAGTCAGTTTATGATTCTAGTTCTCTGTTAAGCCTTGAACAATGTTTCCCACCATCATTAATTGAGGTATAAAGGAGATAATTAAGAGATGGGTTAGAGCGCCATCATGTGCACCAAAAGACTGTTGATTTGATTCCCAGTCAAGGCACATAACTGGGTTGTGGTTTCATCCCTAGTCGGGATACTTATGAAAAGCAACCAAACCCTGACTGGTATGGCTCAGTGGCTAAAGTGTCAGCCTGCAAACTAAAGGGTCCCGGGTTTGATACCCAGTCAGGGCACATGCCCAGGTTGCGGGCTCAATCCCCAGTAGGGGGCGTGCAGGAAGCAGCCGATCAGTGATTCTCTCTCATCATTGATGTTTCTATCTCTCTTTCTCCCATCCTCTCTAAAATCAGTAAACACATTAAAAAAAGAAAAAGAAAGAAAAGCAACCAATTTCTCTTTCTTACCTCAATATTTCTCTCTCTCTCTCTTTTTTTCTCTTTCTCTTACTCCTTCTCTAAAATTTAAAAAACATACATCCTTCTGTGAGGATTTAAAAAATATATAGAATCTCAAAAATTTCATTATTTTCACTCCCCCTCAGTCCTCAAAAACAATACCACCATGGTGAGATCGAATTAGCTGAACAACTGGCATATATTTTTATAATACCAGCAGTTCCTAATTTATAAATGATGTTATAAATAATGAAGAAATCCAAATGCAGATCATGAAGAGTAAATTTAATTTATACTGTAACTGGAATTATACTGGCAACAGCCCAAGCATTGGATCCCAAAGCAAAGTTAAGAAAAGAGTAATTACTCCAGCAGCTGAAAAGCAACCACAGCATCAAGGAAGAAGAAAAACGGTCTCCAAGAGCTCACATAAGCAAGTGCTTTGGGAGAAAAAATCATAAATGAGAGAAGAAACTATAAGAGTAAAACATTCTAGCTAAAAAGAAAAAGCAAAATTAACAAAGTCTCAAGCATTAGGGAAACTAAGGAATACTAATTGCATACATTATTCCTTGAGGAACATTAATACCTAGTAAGTTGGGAACTATCTGAATAAAACAACATAGCATAAAAAATTAAACTTGAAATATACTTACGGATCAATAGAAACTTTAATACAGGTCATGTTCTTATCCCTCTGTTTATTGTCAGCTGCATTAACTACAAATTAAATATTCAATGAGTAATGAAATATACAGCATACAAATAAATACATGGACACAACTACATGTATATCGTAAGTTAATATATATGTGTTAATATTTAATGAAAATAAATATTGATAATATTTAATACAAAACCTTATTTTCTAAACAATATTGTTAAATGTTATAGCATACCAAATTACTGTCATGTCTTTTATCATAAAACAAGGCAGACAATTTTGTAATATATAAAAACAAATTAAATAAGACCAAACATCTGCAGTTTATAATCCCCTACTCCAGATCTAACAGCATAAAATTAGATTTAATTACATTTTATCTTGGTAACAAATAACTCCTTTCTCTTGATCTTCAATAAACTAGTGATTTTATAGACAGATTGAGCTAAAACCAATCAGTTATTTTTTAATTACAAGGGCAAAGTCTTTAGCATCCTCAGAAATCTCTAAATCCTATACACTATAATTAATAATAATATACTTGTATACATTAACCACTGCTTCAGTAAATTTGAACACAAGGTGGCTGTCAAATTAAACTTCAACTACAGAAGGAAAATCTACACTAAAAAAAGAGTAAGATGCAAATTGACCATACCTTCGCCAGACCTACCAGCCAATCAGGAGTATGCAAATTAACCCAACAAGTATGGTGGGTTAATTTGCATACGCAGGTGCCCAGCAGCCGGGGGCAGGGCAGGACACTTGTGCCGTCGCCATGGCGACGATGCAGGCGTTCTGCACCACCCCAGCAGCTCTGAGTCTCTGGGCAGCATGGGAAGGTGGAAAGGCGGCTCCAGCCGGAGCGAAGGCAGTGCCGACAGCCAGGGGAAGGAAAGCCCATTCTTGCACGAATCTTCGTGCATCGGGCCTCTAGTGTTCCTAATAAATACCTAAAAGTGAAACTGGGTGTAGAATTGGGAGGCAATAGTGAAAGAAACAAAACTTAAGTAACTGATTTTACTCTCCTATCCTTTTCCCAAAGACCTTCTGGAAGAAGCTCAGACTCTGGCAACTCTGCTATCTAGGAAATTTCTAGTGGCACTGATAAGGAGGCAGAGCATAGTCTCTACAAAGTCCTTGGCTAAAAACATCCCAAGTACAAGCATCCCTCCTAGGAGTCAATTAGACTAAGCACTTCACTGTGATTTAATTATTGACGTGATTTGGAAAGAAAAGAGATAATTCAGAATAAAGATTGTTAAAGCTTTACTGCCCAACAGAAATACTGAATTTGTTGGTGAAAACTTTTCACCTCAAACTCACTGAATCTGCAAAGCTCAGGCCCTATCATCTCTATTTTTAATATGCCCCCAGGTGACTGGGATTTAAGCAACTCCCAGATTATTGCACATACAGGACCAAGGGCCAACTTTGGGATTACAATTAAATATAACATATCCATTTTATAAACGAACAATTAAAACAGAAACATATGATAAGTAGATATTACAGCAAGTTATTTAAACTTTCTGAAGAATATTTATAATCAGCATAAAAAAGTTTTGCCTTTAAAATTTATACTATATGCCTGGTCTTATATAGGGACATTATAATGACAGTAGTAAAAACAGGTGCATAAAATCTTAAGCATGTACTCACCCAAGATTTCATCAAAGATCTTGTATAAACCTGGCACAAAGGTAACTTCTCTGCAATTCATTCCTACATCTTCATCATACACCCACATTAACTGCATTGAGAAAAATTCAAAAGGACTTATGAAGTAAAAAGTGTTTACCATCAATTTTAGAGAATAAACCCACATTTGTAAAAACGTAGACCTTCAAAGTAAATATCAAGAACAACAACAAAATAACATATACTGTTTCAGTTACAATGTCATTCTATTCAACAATCAATTAAATAACCTCAAAATTGAAAAATCTTTCATTTTGAAGTACATATATGTATCTTATCCATAAAAGTTAGCTTTAATATTAGGCACCACGAATTGTTATAAATAGTATTTAAATGAAAAATAGTATTTAAAAGAAAATATACTTACTTCACACTATTACTTCAAACTCTATATTTTTCTATTTTATAGGGAGCCCAGAGTAAAATAATATGAACACAGCATGACTTTGGTATCAAAGAGATCCAGCTTTGAATCCTAGTTCTTACTAGTTGTAGGTCTGAGAAAGGTACTTTATTTAAACTTCAGTGTCCTCATCTATAAATTAGTGATAACAGTACCATCTTCCCAAAATTGTTAAAATCAAACGTAAGTATAAGCCAAGTCCACAGTAAGCATTAAGTCATTAGTGTGGATGTATAAATTCTAGAACTTAAAGTGTCTGTAAACTGCGGCATTCATGAACTTAAACATTGTTTTAAAGTTCATATAGTACCATTTTACTCTGTACTTCTTACTTCTGATAATACCTTTTACCTTTGATAATTTTTATCTCCTAGTTTTCTTTTTTAATCTCTAGCCAGAAATGAAGACATTTCTACCTCTCTTAAATCCCTCTTCTTATTTTGCTTATGGCACAGAAACAAGAAATTATGTATTTACAAAGTATATAATCATAAACATTTTATTAGAGTAGATATAAAAGATATAAATACACATCTCCTAATTCCAATAAAATTTAAAAATAATTACCTGTGTCAATGGTTCCACTGACCCAATGTATGTATCAGGACGAAGGAGAATGTGTTCAAGTTGTGTCTTTTTCTGATACACTCTCTCAACAGATAACTTCTTTGAAGAATCATTTCTGTTTGCAGTTTCTGACTCTTCTTTTTTTGCAGCATTGTTCTGATCAAAAAGAGTCTAAAATTAACCAAAAAATCAAATTTAAATAACCTACCAAGGGGCAAACTAAAATGTATATGGACACACGACATAATTTTGCTGTTGCAAAGAAAACCTGTCTTTCAGGCTCAATGGTTTTTAAGTCCTAAGAAACGGCGTATTTACTGACAATCTAGTTCTTTTTATAATACCATAGACCCGATGCATGAAATTCATGCAAGGGGCTCGGCGCTCGCAGCCCCCGCTGGCTTGTCCAGAAGGTCGTCTGAAAGGTCATTCTGCTGTTCGGCTTAATTAGAATATTAGCTCTTTATTATATAGAATAGTATAAAACTACAGTTTTGACTGAGCCCAAAAAGTAGGTATACATATTCACCAGAACAGCTAGGACAGCCTACATCAGTGGTTCTCAACCTTTCTAATGTCGTGACCCTTTAATACAGTTCATGTTGTGGTGACCTCCAACCATAAAATTATTTTCGTTGCTACTTCATAACTGTAATTTTGCTACTGTTAATGAATCATAATGTAAATACTGTATCTGTGTTTTCCGATGGTCTTAGGCTCTATAGCAGCGTTCTCAACCTGTAGGTCGCTACTTCATAACTGTATTTTTGCTACCTTTATGAATCGTAATGTAACTATCTGGTTTTTCAGATGGTCTTAGTGTAACCTATGACCATCGGAAAACAACAGATAGTTACATTACAGTTCATAACAGTAGCAAACTTATAGTTATGAAATAGCAATGAAAATAATTTTATGGTTGGGGGTCACCATAACATGAGGAACTGTATTAAAGGGTCATTAGAAAGGTTGAGAACCACTGGCCTACATATAGTCAATCCAGAAATATAAACATCTCCTAATTCTGTAAGATAATCAACATGATTTTGGTAATTCTCAAAACTACACAAGAAATGTGAGTTCTGATCAGGTTACAAATTTACAATGACTGAAGCTGGCTAGCTGCAAAGGTCCCAAAAACTTCCAAATTAAGTTCCTTGTCATTAACCTACTGAAGAGATTATGGTAAAGAGCAGGCAAAAGTAACTTACATAAAATAGTAACCTATGTAGTTAGTATACACTGATATGGCTGAGAATAAACATTAAACGTGGTTTACAAAATGTTAAATTCCTCACTTTTGAAAGTCAGACCATATTCCTTACATTTCAGTGATAGGTGCTCCATTACTACGGCACCCTCTGACTCCAGTTTCTCTCCAGTTCCAAGGGAGAGTTTGGTGATCCTGATTCTAACCATTATAGGGGATAAGGACCCCAAACTCAAATTCCCTATATCTACAGATTTCCCTATCTCCCTAACAGCATCAGAGAACACCCCTTTCCTCCTGGAATTTCTTAATATTGATACAAGATATTCCACTAAAAACAAAGTATTATGAGGCCTGTTTTGTTGTTTTTTTCCAGAGTCAAAACATAACTCAAATATAAGATACAATGAAAAAAAAAAGGTATCTTCATAGATCTTTGAAATATAGTAGAAATGATACAATCAGAAGACAAAAAATGGAAGAGAGATTTTGTGCATTTGAACAAGCTTTGGACAAAAGAAAATAATTCTGTTTCATCAAGTTCTCAAAATGACTAAGATTACACTCTTGATGAATGTGCTTAATGATGATAAAGGTAATAGAGTAGATGGTAGGTAACTTCTTATCATTAACTTGGGATTCTTTGCAATTATTGGCATGAAAGTCAGAAACTTGTAAAGGTTTTTTCCTATTGGAGGTTACTCCTCCCAAACAAATTCCACTACAAAGAAAGCATTTTATAGATTACACTCAACTAGAGACTCGTGTCTCCCTAATTTGGGCTTCCACATTTGGCCCCGATGAGTGAGACTGAACTGGAGTGGCACACAGGCATGGAAAACAGGAGTGAAGCCGGACCTCACTGTTTTTTAAGAATTTACAACTTATTGCAACTAATTCTGAAGTTGTGTTTGAAAGTATGACCATACCACCTTAACTTGCACTGAGCAAACATGACCATATTATGGTTGCCAACATTTGATTTACAGCTTAAACTAGTGGCCTGGTGCATAGATTTCTGCACATTGAAAGGAAATTAATTTTAACATCATTATTCTCCCTTTCTCTATAATAGAAGTGTCATGGATGAAAGAAAATTAGTAAAATGTATGTAAATAATGTATAAATTGATTAATAAACAATAACATAACAACAAAGACATGATATAAAAACAACCAAGTTCACAATCGACAATGACAGATCGAAACATATGCATGTTATTGGTGCCAGCAAGAGCTTTATAATGTATCATGCATGCATGAGCCAACCTTTATTTTTAAATTGCCACTGCATATCATATGTACCTGCCTGTCAGTCAGTTGGACGGTCAGACAGTAAGATAGTCACTTTGCCTCTTATATATAGATATTAATAAAAATTTTAAATTAAAAAAAAAGAATTTAAAACTTTCTCTACAACCCTTGACTACCAATGGCCACCACCACTTTCCAAATGGATACATAAAAATGAGGAATGTGGAAAATACAATTAATAATACAAGAATAAACTCTGTGTTTCACAGGCTCACAAAAGTAGGTTTCAGTTGTTCATCTGGAAAAACAATAATAAATAAATAATACAATAAACTGTGTTTCACGTATTCACAATATAAAGCTACTTTTGCCCACCTCTGCATATACATAGTTAGAAAATAATTGTGAAAATGTGTTTAAAATATTTTTATGCCAAAATATCTTTTCCTAAATATCACATGACAAGAGTTGAAGAAACAGGTGCAATTCTATTTAAAGTAATGAAAAGCAATAAGGAATACATATTATTTATAGAATATCATAATGAAACAGACATTCTGAGGTCTTTTGTACACATTCCAACTCAACTCAATTATAATATTAAATAATTTCTTAAACTTCATATAAATCTTTACCCTGGATATTTCATTGAGTAAATATTTTTAGTTACCCATACCAAAACATATCTGTGTTAATTATCAACTTCTATGCTATAATTTTTGTTAAAAATTATATGACAAGTATTTTTAAATTATAGTCTATTAAAACTATACTGTTTAGTGAACAAAGTTACAAAAATGTATATTAAAATGAACCCATATCCATCAGGGGAAAAAAAAATTATGTACATATATAGGAAAAAACATAAAATATATCCACAGAATATTATAAAAATTATCTGTGAGAAATAAGAGTATTGGCCATTTTTATTTTATACACACTTTCTCATTTTCTACAATGAATACATATATATATTTTTTAAATCTTATTAACCTATCTACATAAAAACGTAATTAAGCTAGAATAAAACTGAAGGTTTCTTTTTTTCCCAAGGCATCATTTATACCTTCTTATTACTTCTGCTGTCCCAACTTTCTAACTAGAATTAGAATCTAGGCAAAAAGGTAAGTGAAACCCAAGATTGGCAGCCTTAAGAAAGTAGAAAGCAGAAATTAACAGGGCCATCAAATTTGTCTTACTTTCCCATTCTCAACAAATAATAGTTTGCAATGCTCACTGGCTTATAAGCAATAAAAAATAGGTTTTCTCCTGAGAAATCTATGTTTTTCTTACAGAAACCTAGAATAATGGTTTCTTTCAGCTCCTGTTTATTAGCGAAGTTGCCTCCTAAGTAATGGGCTGGCTATTAAAAATCAAAGTCTGGGGATAAAAGCAAGAGAGAGCAGTTTCCCTCTCCTTTCCCATTCAGTGGCAGGTCCCATCCCTAGAACATGTATGAATACAAACATCAGCCTAAAAACAGAGAAATTAAAGGAGAAAAAAATATGTTCACCACCAGATGTAATTATTACTATCTTTATCTTTAAAAAAAGAAAGAGAAAAGGTCACCCTGAGTAGCTTTTCAATTTTAAGTTACTGATAATATTCACCAAAAAAAATCAAGAAAATTAATCTGAACACAAAGAGGCCAGCAAACTCTTATGTCCATGTTTATAAAAAGCATGCTCAATCCCACAGATGATAAAGGAGAGTGATATATTTGATACTGTAAGCTAAAAGAATTATACTCATTTTAAATATTAAAAAGGATTTTTGAATTCAAAATAATTTAACCTTTTCTTTTGTTGATACATTCATAGTAATGATATATTGCACTATCATAATTACACTTAAGTATTCCATATTGATTAAAAATTAACAATATGTCTTTTAAAATAATCAATTACCAAGAACATTACAAATAATCTTTCATCAAAGTTTGATAACATTATTTAAGTTTATTTGTAATTTATTTTACTTGTTGGTTGGTTACATTATCAAACTGTTTATAGTAATAAACAATACCAACACCAATTACACTGAAATCTAAGAAATTAGGGTCACATTTTCAGTCCCAGGTAAATCAAAGACAATAAAATGTTAAGCAATCTTAATATAGGATAGATATCCTTCAAAGAGCTAAAATAGTTGTTTTAATTCTATTCTTTGTGATTTACACATATGACAATACCATAATTGACTTTTTCTGAAGTTCAAAAACTGGCTGCCAAATTAAACAATATATTATCAGGGACTTTTAAATTACTACAGAAGCATCAAAATAATATATTAAATCTTTTTTTTAAATATCAATCTATTTTTATAGGACTTTTGCAATACTGCTAACTTCTAGTAAGAGAATATAGATTTCCTATATACCCGACTCAACCTTTTTTAGAAATACTTCTCAACCACCAGAAAAAACATTCCAATAAAACAAACTTCTTATTTAGAATGAGTATATACCAAGATAATTTTGTAAAAAGAAAGATTTTTTTTTTTTTTGCACAGAGTTGTCACCTAAAATATAGCAATCTGGGGCAATTACCCACAGTTCCTGTTTTTCTAAGGAGAATAAATTGCTGCCAAAGGGGTGACAAGGAGATGGAGATGGCCTGCCAGTGGGTGCTAAAAAGAAACTGAGTCGCTCACTCAGATAATCAGCACAGAAATCTCACCATCCCCAAGCACACAAGAGTGGGACCAGCACAAGCTTCAGCAACAAGGCTCTTGTATCTTCTAGCAGGGGTGGGGAAGGTCCAGCCCACCGGTAGTAAAAGGCCCCTGAAATCTTTTGGGCTGGTCCTTCCAAGGCAATTGCAGGCGGGACTAGAAATTCAATAAATCTTGGACCTTTTTCATAGCAACATACATTTATATTAAGTGAAATATATTAAGCAAATTATATTTAAATATCCAAATAGCCCTTGGCAAAAAAAAAAAGTTCCGCACCCCTGTTCTATAGGATCCCCGCAGACCTCCATTACCTTTTTGCATCATCTTCTCCCCTTTTCTCCCTCAAAACTGCCATGCTTAATATCCGTTTTAGTCATATTTCACCTACATAACAACGGCAAGGGTCATATTATCTACCCACCGTTAATGAACACAAAAACTATCTATTTGTCTTCTATCTATAGGCTCCTCCAGAAGTCCATGCAAAGACAGGGACAAGGAGAAATGTGGAAGATGAGGGATACGTGAGATCATAAGAAATGCTAAAATGTCCACTGTGAATATAAAATAAAAATACATTTTCTGTAAAAGGCATCCCAATCTGAAAGTAAAGCTATCACTATTTGCAGATGACATTATATATATATATATATCCATAAAGACTTCACCAAAAAACTATTAAAACTAATCAAAAAAACTATTAGAACTAATTCAGTTACATTTGCAGGATACAAAAATACAAAACTCTGTTGTGTTTCCGTACACTGATCTCAAACTATCAGAAGGAAAGAAAACAACCCAATTTACAACTATATCAAAAAAGAATAAACTACGTACCTAGGAATAAATTTATTCAAGCAGGTGAAGACCTGTGCACTAAAAATTATGAGACACTGATAAAAAACAAAAATTAAAAATAAATAAAACGGAAGAAGACAAAAATTAATGGAAAGATATTCTGTGCTCATGGATTGCAAGAATTAATATTGTTATAAAGCAAACTACAAACTACAGATTCAATGCAACCCCTATTAAAATTCCAATAGCACTTTTTACAGAAATCAAACAAAAATCAACTTAAAATGGAATAAAGACTTTGAATATAAGACCTGAAACCATAAAATTTCTGTAACACAGATGATAAGCTCCCTGAGATCAGTGTTGGTTGGTGATGATTTTTAGAATCTCAGACCAAAAGTAAAGGCAACAAAAGCAAAAACAAACAAATGGGACCACATTAAGCTAAAAAGTTTCTTTCTACACAGCAAAGGAAACCATTAACAAAATGAAAGGCAACCTGTCAAATGGGAGAAAATATTTGCAAATCATATATCTAGTAAGGGATTAATACCTAAAACATATAAAGACCCCATACAACTCAAGAGCAAAAATAAAATAAAATAAAATAAAATAAAATAACTACATACAAACAAACAAAACAAAAAACCCCTAAACAAACTGATTTTAAAAATGGGCAGAGAATCTGAGTAGCTATTTTCCAAAGACATACAGACGGCCAAAAGATACATGAAAATGAGCTCAGGATCACTAAGCATCAGAAAAATGCAAATCAAACTCATAATATCACCTCACACTTGCTAGGCTATTACCAAAAACACATGAAATATAAATTGCTGGCTAATACGTGGAGAAAATGAAATTCTTGTGCACTGCTAGTGGGAATGTAAGTTGGTATAGCCACTATGAAAAAGAGTATGGAGTGTCTTCTAAAAATTAAAAATATAACTACCATATGATCCAGCAAATTCACTTCTGGGTATTTTATCTGAAGAAAAATTAAAACACTGACACAAAAAAAGATATATGCACCCCCATGCTCACTGCAGCATTAGTTACAATAGCCAAGATATAGAAGCAACCTAAAGTGTTCATCAATGGATGAATGTATAAAGAAAATGTGGCATACACACACACTGAAATATTGTTCAGCCATAAAAAATGAAATCTTCCCATCTGTGATAATATTAATAAACTTGGGAAGTCATTATATTAAATGAAATAAATCTGAGAAAGGCAGATCCTATATGGTTTCAATTATGAAGAATCTAAAATAAAACAAACAAAAAACAAACTCATAGATACTGAGCACAGATTGGTGGTTGTCAGAGGTGGATAGTGGAGGAAAGGGGGTAAAGGTGGTCAAAATAACTCCTGGAAGTATAATGTACAGTATGGCAACTATAGTTAATAATACCTTATTGTATATCAGAAAGTTGCTGAGAATAGATCTTAAATGTTCCCATCATAAAAAAAAAATTCTAACTTATGTGTGATACTGGATGTTAAACATGAATCTTGCTGTTGTTATGCATGTGAAATATGCCTAGAGTTATTGTAGTGATTATTGCTTAATATTAAAAAAATACACTTTTTCTGAGATAAAATAAATGAAAAAAACTTATCACGGGATTTAAAAAAGAAAAAATCCCATTTGGGAGCTTACTATGTGCCAAGTATTATGGGAATTACATTAATAATTTCAATTCATCCTCAAATTTGCCTTATAAATTCATTAAGAGCTCCATAAACTCGACACTTATTATGATCCTCTTTTTATAGATGAGGAAACTAAGGTCTGAAGAAGTTAGCTGTTTTCCCAAAACTAACAAAGCTGGTACGTGAAGAAGCTGAATTATGAAGCCAGATGATGTGATTTCATAGCCCATACTCTTAAACGAGTATTATGTAAGGGAAATGTACTTCGGAACTTTTTGTGTGAAAGAAAAAAGTTACTAGAAAAAAGTTATAGATTTATCCCAGAAGGCTTTGTTTATCCTGTCATATCAGGGTATGAAAGATGAGTTGTTTTGTTCTTAATGTTTTCATGAGGAAGGAGAAGAGTAAATACTAGTTAAAAACATAAACCTGGTTTAAATCCCACTTCTGCTTAGCCACACCCTAACAGTTTGTCACCTAATCTCTAGGCCTGTTTCCTTCTCTGAAAATAGAAATAATTATACCTTTTCTTTAAATAAAAACCACCTTATTAGGCCTGCATGGCTCAGTGGTTGAGCTTTGACCTATGAACTAGGAGGTCACAGTTCAATTCCAGGTCAGGGCACATGCCTGTGTTGCAAGCTCAATTCCCAGGGTGGGGTGTGCAGAGGCAGCCGATCCATGATTCTCTCTCCTTCTCTCCTTGATGTTTATATATCTCTCTCCCTTCCTCTCTAAAATCAATTAAAAAATTTAAAAGCTGAAACCGGTTTGGCTCAGTGAATAGAGCGTTGGCCTGCAGAATGAAAGGTCCCAGGTTCGATTCCGGTCAAGGGCATGTATCCTGGTTGCAGGCACATCCCCAGTAGGGGGCGTGCAGGAGGTGGCTGATCGATGTCTTTCTCTCATTGATATTCCTAACTCTATCCTTCTCCTTTCCTCTCTGTAAAAAATCAACAAAAAATATATTTTAAAAAAATTTTTTTAAACTGGCCCTAGCCGGCTTGGCTCAGTGGATAGAGCATCAGCCTGCAAGGATCCCAGGTTCAAATCCCGCCAAGGGCACATGCCTGGGTTGTGGGCTCGATCCCTAGTGGGGGGCGTGCAGGTGGCAGCCAATCAATTATTCTCTCTCATCATTGATGTTTCTCTCTCTCTCTCTCCTCCCTTCCTCTCTGAAATCAATAAAGAAATATATTTTAAGAAAACTGGGTCATATTTGTATTTTAAAAATTGGCTTATTAAAAAAAAATACTTAGAAAAATGCAACTGCTGCTACCATCCAACTATTGAACAGATTTGAAACCATACAGGTGAACATACTCACTTCTATTCAGAAAAGCTAGCACAGTTTATAAAAAATGTTACTAAATATTGCTATTATGTTATTTGAGAATGTATCTAAAAAACACTGCTACTTGACCACTTGTTCTTATAATGACAGAAGAATTTTCAGGAAGTTAAGCTTTTTAATTATCCAATTTGTAACAATAACTGAGATTGGATTCAGCTCTTTGCTACTAACACTACATAGATACAAACTAGTAAAATACATGGTCTCTGACTTCAGGAGTTTATAATCTAACTAGAGGCCTGGTGCACGAAATTCATATATGGATGGGGTCCCTAGGCCTGGCTGGCAATAAGGGTCAATCTGTGGGATGACAGGCAGGGTGATCGGGAGGAGGGAGGCCCCCACTGGCACCCGCCTTGGCCAGCCTGGCGCTGCCTGCTCGCCAACCCTGCCCCCCAATCACCCCGCTGCCAGGGGCGGTGACCAGCAGTGCAGCGGCAGGAGGCGGTGCTGTCCACTCACCGCCAGGCCCCACCTCCCAATCACCCCACCATTGCTGCCAGTTGCCTCCCTCAACAGGGCAATCGGTGGGGTGATCCAGGGGCCCCCACTGGCATCCACCTTGGCTGGCCTGGGGCCTACAGGCTGGGGGCAACTCCTGCATTGAGCATCTGCCCCCTGGTGGTCAATGTGTGTCATAGGGGCCAGTTATTCCACCGGTCATTACTCAGTTCGTTCGATTTGCATACCATAAAAAAGAAAGACATTTACATTTTATGATTCATAAGAGTAACAGAAAAAGATGAGTATAAACTGGAGGATAAAAGATTGGTGAGACTCTCAAGTGGCCTTGAAGAATAATTAATATTTAGACTGATAGAGAGGAGAAAGAGGCATTTTGGTGTAAGGTAAGCATGGAAAGGCAAAATGACCAAAATAAACATGACATGCAAGACATATGAAGAGATACATCTAACTATGAGACTACCTGAAATATATTTCATTTTGAAAGGCACATAATTTATAAAAGAATTGGCTTTAAAAATCTGTTTTAGCAGATTAAACTTTTGATAATGAGCCACTAAAGCAATGTTCTTTAAAAATAAAATAATAAAATAATAGAATATATATATTAATGATTTCAGAGAGAAAGGGAAAGGGAGAGATAGAAACATCAATGATGAGCGGAAATAAATGATTGGGGCTGCCTCCTGCATGCTACTTTCTGTGATTGTACAAACAACCAGGCATGTGCCCTTGTCTGGAAAGGAATCCAGGACCATTCAGTCTGCAGGTGGTCGCTCTACCTACTGAGCCAAACCAGCTAAGGCTAAAGCAATGTTATTAAAACAAGTCTTGAATAAGAAATAACAATCAAAATATTGTTTTATATTTCATTAAATTGTACTTTAAAAATACTACAGTGTTAACTATGGTTTAGTACTTTTTTAAAAGAGATATACTTTTAGAAAAAAACACTGAAATATTTATAACCAGCGATATAATTCTTTGTTTCAAAATAATGGGAAGGGGAAAAGTAGTTAACTTTTCCCCTTCCCATTAGTAATTGTTGAAGATTGATAAATTCTCTATACTTTTCTGGCCACCATTTTTTTATATGCTTAATATTTTCTTATTTCTTTTTAAAAATTTACCTGTATTGTTGAAAGTATTACAGATATGACCTTTGTTTTTTATTGTTTTGTTTTTTATTTTTTTCCCATTGACCCCTCCATCCTGCACCCATCCCTCCCAGGCCTTCACCACACGATTGCTTAATATTTTCTTTTACAATATTTTTAACCTACCAAATTCAAGTACTACTGGGGAAAAGGGAGGAGGAAAGATAAATATTCACATAGTGACTAACTGTATTCTAATATTTCCACAAATCTATTTTTTTACAAGCACTTAAAGATGATAAAGGACTGGCATGGAATAGACTTTAGGGTCTACTAATCAAAACTTTACAAACTAAAATTGAATTTAAGAAACTCTGCTGTGTCAGAGGGAGAGGAAGAAAGGGCATCTGTAATACTTTCAACAATAAAAGAAAATTAAAAATAAAGAAACTGCTGTTTCAAAGAAGTCTTCATAGCTATTTTAACTCAAAATAGTTGTATTGTATATTTTCACTATTTTAAATTTTAGATAATGGCAAATTCAACACAAAGCAAATACATTATTAAGAAGTTTATCTCAATCTTAAGCCACTTTGCTTTGTGGTTTCAGATAGTGTAATGTAAACTTTCATGCAGTGACAATGTTAACAGTACACACCAACATGCCTCTTAATGGAAGTCAATACCAAGAAACATGGCCTTATCCACCCATCCCCAAAATAATGAAGTCAGGGATGAATTCCATTTTACTTCTTCCTGTTACCCACAAGCAGGTGGCAACATAACACTAGTTTTAACAAAGCAAATTACCCTTCTTCAGAAACAGATGACCACTGCATCAAACCCCTGAACTCCTGCAAAGAAACTATTTGGTTTCACTCTGGAGCAAAGATATTTTATGAAAGATAACTATCATTCTGATTGTGCATTTCTTGAACTTCACCAATAAAAACAAACATTTATTACACCCAGCACTGTGCTAGGTATGTTATCTCAATTTTACAGATGAGAAAAGCAGCTTAGAAAGATTAAGTTCCTTATGCAAAGTCACACTGACTATGTGTTGGAGACAGGATCTGAATCTAAGTCAATCTGACCTCAATGTCCCTGCTCCTAATCACCTCACTTTATCATTTCCCACAAAATCAAACAAATCTATCATCAATGGTATAAAGGTATAATATAATCTGACTTAAATCTAAAGCATGCATCAAATCTTAAAGTAGACATATGGGGTAATTATCTTTTAAATAAATAAATTCAACAAAAGGGATATAATCTACAAATAAAAGACTTATTTTTCTTCTTCTTTTACTATGTTAATTCTATGTAATAAAAGCCTAAGATGCTAAGTGTCCAGTCGCCCGTTCAACCAATCAAAGCTAATATGCTAAGGTAGTGGTCAGCAAACTACGGCTCACAAGCCACATGCGGCTCACCAGCCGCAGGTTTGCCACTCTGTTGACTAATGAGTTTGCCGAACACTGACCTAGCTCTCCCATTCCAATAATTACAGGCTATCATTGTTCCTTGTGATTAAGCCCCTATCCCAGGGGTCGGCAAACTCATTAGTAAACAGAGTGGCAAACCATGGTCACGAGCCACATGTGGCTCCTGAGCCGCAGTTTGCCAACCACTGTGCTAAGGCCACTCAGTCACTCGCTATGACATGCACTGACCATCAGAGGACAGTTGACCAGTTGCTATGACATGCACTGACCACCAGGAGGCAGACACTCAGATGGGTAGGTTAGCTTGCTACTGGTGTCTGGCTGATCTAAACTGAGGGAGACAGGCCAGGCACGCCCTGGAGCCCTCAGGGGGTCCCAGCTGGCCAACTTCCCGCATCCCTCCCTAGCCCGGATCATGCCCCAGTGGGACCCTTCGGCCTGGCCTGCGCCCTCTCACAATCCAGGACCCCTCAGCGGGTGTTGGGGAGCCGGTTTCCACCCGATCCCGCAGGCCAGGCGGAGGAAACCCACTAGTGCACAAATTCATGCACCAGACCTCCAGAAGTTTTTACAATGAAAAAAAATCTTTTAAAAATAAATTTCAGTTTCAAAGGAACTTCTCTGATATTGAGTAAATCCAATATTTCTTATACAAAGGAAAGTTTCTTACTGAGTTTGGAAGAAAAAGTAGTTATTTAAATATCTTCAAAGTTAAACAGCAATAAATTAAAGTATTTCTGTCAAATGTGAAAGCCAACCAATCCAATCTTGGCGCAACATGTTTACCATGTCTCAGAGATCCGCAGAGAGAACACGGATCAGGCCTCCACACTTCCAAACAGTGAATGAGAACCATCTGGCAAACGAGGTCCCTTTTTAGTTGTCTGATTTTAGTTACAGGAGGAAGGGCCATCGATGTTTAAAAATCATTCTTTTTTGTATTTAAACATCCCCCCCCTCCCCACCCCCTCAAATGTCCACATGGACCATTATCTCATATCAAATGACATGTTATGTCTCTGGCCTCTAGTCTATTCATATTACATACATTATTGAAGTAATTTACCAATTTCAGAGAGATTCCCCAATGAGGGCCTTGCAACTTTTTTTTTTTTTGCAAAGCACCGTGGCACACAAACACAAATGGTTCAAATGTTGTCCTGCAAACAGCAACATGCTTTGTACAGGGAGTACTTGTCTGTACACAGCTACTCCACTCACCTAAACCTCACCCAAGCAAAGAGAAAAGTCAAGAAGAATTAAATTTAAAAAAAAATGCCAATATGAAAGTTGCCCTAAGTGCTTTAAAAAAAAAAAAAAAGAGGGTCTTTCCAAAGTCCCTGGGGGAGTGGGGGTGAAAAGGAGGGAATGTAAAGCTTTTTTCTTGTCCTCCTGGGGCCGCAGTCCTTGGGCTGAGCTGGGCCATTCGGAGTAGGAAGTGACCCCGCTGTGAACCCTATGCTGAGCCAGTGAAACGCCGCCGCCGCCGCCGGTGAGTTATCGATCCGCCGTGGGAACTGTCTCTCCCCGGGTCTTCCCTCCGCTAGGGCTTCCGCCTGAAGGAACCTAGCGCCGCCGCCGCCGAAATCCTTCCGAGATCCTTGCACTCCGGGGAGGACGGACAAGTGGCCCGGGCCTCCTCCCCAACCCTCTCCCCTCCGGTTCCCGCCCGGGGCCAGTCCACCTGCCTGCAGGGCGGGCGGGCGGAGCGCAGGTGAGCGCCGCTGTGCACCCCGCCGCCCCGACAGACAGACGGATGGGCGGCCCCCGCAGCAGCAGCTCCGCCACTGCAGGGCCGCAGCCCCCCGAAAGGCGCTGCGCTCCCCACCGACCCGGACTCGGCAGGGACGTGTAAATACTGAATGGCTGGAGACGGGTTCCCCGCCAAACCCATTCTCCTTGGACATTTTTAAAGCCTCGGAAATGGTTGCATGTGTGCACACACACGCACATGCATGCACACACATGCACACGCATGCACACACGCACATGCACCCACTTCTCCGGGGTTTTGTGGAGCCGCCTTTGCAGAAAGTGCCGACCCGCACGGACACCCCAGCCCCGTCCGGGATCTCAATCCCGGGATCAGAGAGGATCAGGAAAAGGAGGCGGCAGGGCCCCCCCCCAAAACGTCCTGCTCCAGGTTTGGATCCCCCCAAAGTTTCAAGTGCACAGGACACTCCCGCCGGGAGGAAAAGAGAAGAAAGAAAGAGAAAGGGGGCGGGGAGCGGGGGCTGCGGCGGCGGGGGAAGCAGCCGGGCCGGCGGGCGCGATCCGCAGGCCGGATTTCCTTCCCCGCGTCCCCGGCCGCGGCCCCCGCCCCGCCCCGGCGCCCGGAGGAATGCCTGCCCCGCTGCGGGGCTGGGAACAATGCCCGAGGCCGCAGGGGGGACCCCCACACACACACCCCGAACCCCCCCGGAACCCGAGCGCCCGCCACTCACCACCCAAGTCAGCGCGCCGTTGCCGCCGGCTCCCGCGCCGCCCGCCTTGGCCATGGCGGGTGCTCCGCTCGCAGGCCCCAGGCCCCGCCGCCGCCGCCGCCGCCGCCGCCGCTCCCGCCGCCCCGCCGGCCGCCGCCCGGCCCCGCTGCCTCGCGACGACCGCTCCGCTCGCCCAGCTCCTTAGCGGCGGCGCCCCCACCAGCGCCCCATCGCCCAGACCCGGGAGGAGCACGCCCGGCCGAGCCCGGCGACGAGGCCGCGCCGCCCGCCGCCCTCAAACTCGAGGCGCGGCGCCCGCCTGGCCCGGGCCTAGCGCCGCGGAGGAGAAGGAGGCGGCGGCAGCGGGAGGAACCGGCGGGCGGCGGCTGAGCGGCAGCGGCGCCTCCTCGTGCTCCGGGGGCGGACGGGCGGGCACCTCCTCAGCCAGCGGGGCCTGAGGTGCCGAGGTGCCGGCCGCGGTGCCGGCGGGGAGCCCGGCGGGGGAGCCCGGGGCGCCCGGACGTGGCGGCGGCGGGGACGCAAGAGGCGCGCCTTGTCCTTCCTCGCGCTCCGCCAAGGCCGGCTGCGCGGGCGCCGCCGGAGTCACCGCCTGAGCTGCTGCTGCTGCCGACGCCTCCGAGGCCGGCTTCGCGGCCCGCGCTGCAGCCCCCCGAGTCCTCACATCCACACGCCGCCGAGAGGGACAATAAACAGAGCCGCCGCCGCCGCCGCGGTCGCCTCCCTCTTGTCCGGCATAACACGGCGCGCGCACACGCACTCACACACACACACTCACTCCCTCGCGCACATCGGGGAGGGCGGGCGCGGCGGACGTCCCCGCCGCCGCTGTCAGTCAGCGCCTCGCCGCCCAATCGGGGCCTCGTCGCCCGGCCTCCCGACCAATCCCAAAATCCCCAGCCC
>PVJN01034355.1:0-22826 GCA_004026805.1 Lasiurus borealis | reverse complement strand
GGCTGAAAGGTCAAGAGGGGTTGGATTAAAGATAATTTAGGACATAAAATAAGCATGACTTGCTCATGGAATATAGGGTGAGGAAGTAAGAGCACTCAAGGTGACTTCTAAGTTTCTCATATGGCTGACTGGTAGGATGATAGTGCCACAGCAGGATTGAGAAAAGTAACAAGGCCCAGAGCTATAACACTAAAAATGGACCCTAATGAACACTATGGACTTTGGGTGATAATGATGTGTCAATGTAAGTTCACTGTAACACCTGCAATCGTACCACTCTGGAGCAGAGTATTGATAGTGGAGAGACTGTGCCTGTGTGGATGAGTGGGAACTTTAAACTTTTCGTTCAATCTTGCTATGAACCTAAAGCTGCTCTAAAAAATAAAGTCTGTTAAAAAAAAGACAAGAGATGTCAGGGAAGGTGCTGCGTTCCATTTAAGATGCATTGAGCTTCTTTGCCTGTGGGAGACCCAAGAGAATATGGCCCCAACCCACATTTGGGTATCTGAGAAGACTCAAGCACACATCTAAGACAAATTGATAGATATGGAAGTTCTCAGGTTAGAGATGCTCCTATTTCCTAATTTTCTTGATAATCAGAGAAAAGGAGGGACTGCATTCCAGGCAGGGAAAGGAATCAGAGTAAAGGGTGTGGAGTCAGGGTGTAAACCTGGGCAGCCAGGAGAGCATAGGGTTCTGGTCAGCTCTATGGGTTTCAGTTGTTTCCCCTGCAAGCAGGACCCTTACAGGTCATATTTCTCCCTCCCTGTCTGTGGAGTGCAGGTGTGCTCACACCCTGGATACTCCTGCTGCTGTATAAGCCAGATGGTTAACATGTTCCTTTAGCCAAGCAGCTATATGCATCCCACACACCTGCTAAAATGTTCCATTTGTCTCTAAAGGGAAAACAGAATGTGACTTAAGTGTGTTCCTACACCTCACTGGTAAACTGAAATCTGAACTCCCCAAAGCAATTTTCAACCAAGGATGTATGTCAAATTATCTGTAGCACCTTCTCTCAAACCCTTCCTCCTGCCCTTGCCCCACTCTTCCCACCAGGGATTTTGATCTTGGTGAAAGAGGGGGTGATGCAATGGTAACCTAGGCACGTGTGTTTTCAAGAGCTCCACAGGTGATGTGAGAAATACTGCCGTCAGGAGCCGAGTCTGCTCTGTTTGGTGCTTTCTAGGTATGATCTGATGGCATAAAAGCTCTTTCTGTCCACTGGCCAAAGATCTATCTTTCCAGCAATGCTTCCTGATCTTACTTACCCTGTTTATTTTCTTCTTCATAGCACTTACACCCATCTGGCATTATATTATGTATCCATTTAGTTTTTTTATTAGTTATCTGTCTCCCCCACTAGAGTGTAAATGTCCAGAAAGGAAAGACTGGATCTGATTTACTGTTGTATTCCTAATACTTACCCTGGTGTCTGAATGAAGCAGGCGCTCAAAAAATAAACTTAATGTCGAACAGGGAATGTTCCTCAGCTTTGAATGTGATTATTCTTTTGACCTTTCAAATATAAGCAAAAAAACAAACACCAAACTGAAATGTATACTACTGTGTGCTATAAAGTTTACCTACCTTAGCATAATCCAATCTTCCTTTCTCTTGAGCCTAAAATAGAAAAGAGAAATATTAATTCATCAGTTCTTTAAAAATTTAATATTTGCCAAGACCAGTTTGGCTCAATGGATAGAGCGTCGGCTTGCGGACTGAAAGGTCCCAGGTTCGATTCCAGTCAGGGGCATGTACCTTGCTTGTGGGCACAACTCCAGTAGGGGGTGTGCAGAAGGCAGCTGATCGATGTCTCTCATCAATGTTTCTGACTTTCTATCCCTCTCCCTTCCTCTCTGTAAAAAAATCAATAAAATATATTTAAAAAATTAATATTTATGTACATACTTCAGTAGGTAGTCTACATATAAGACATTCAAACATAGTGAAAACTTGAGAGAACAGCCCAATGAGATATGCTCTATCTAGATTTGACAGTAACAGACAAGACTTTTCACCCCTTCCTGCTTCAGCACACATCTTGTAAGCATAAAACATCTCATACATAACCACATGTCTATTCTCAAAGTAAAAAAAGGAACAATAATGACATATCATCTATTTTTCCAATTGACCCTAGCATACTTTTCATAGCTTTATTCTTTTTTTACCCAAACCAGAATTAGTCAAGTTTCACACATTGCATTTTTTAAACTTTATTTTTATTGTTGACACTATTACAGGTAAACCTATTCCTCCCCTCTATTCCACCTCCCCACTTTGCCCATTTCCACCCAGATACCCTTCCCTCTGTCCATTACTCTGTTGCCTGTGTCTATGGGTTATGGATATATGCTTTTTGGCTAATCTCTTCACCTTCTCTCCTCTAGTCCTTCTACTCCTTCCCCCCTCTTAACTTCTGTCAGTCTGTTCTATGTATCCATGCCTCTCATCTTATTTTGTTCATTAGTTTATTTTGTTTATTAGATTCCATATACAGGTGAGATCATATGGTATTTGTCTTTCTCTGACTGGCTTATTTCTCTTATCATAATAATCTCCATCCATGCTGTCACAAAAGGTAAAAATTCCCTTTTAAAAATTACTTTTTATTTTTTTGTATTTTTATTGACTTCAGAGAGGAAGGAAGAGGGAGAGAGAGATAGAAACATCAATGATGAGAGAGAATCATTAATTGGCTGCCTTTTGCATGCCCTTCACTGGGGATCAAGCCCATAACTCGGGGCTTGACTGGAATTGAACCCAGGGACCCTTCAGTCCACAGGCTGATGCTCATTCCACTGAATCAAACCAGCTAGGGTAGAGTCCCTTTTTATGGCTGTGAAGTATTCCAGGTGTAAAAGTACCACAGCTTTTCCTATCCACTCTTACTGATGGGCACATGTGCTGCTTCCAGATCGTGGCTATTATAAATAACACTGCTAAGAACACAAGATGTGTATTCTTGTGCGCCCTTTCTGATTAGTGTTTCGGATTCCTGGAATACATTCCCAGTGGTCACTGGTCAAAAGGAGTTTCATTTTTACTTATTTGAGAAGCTCCATATTGTTTTCCACTGTGGCTGCACGAGTCTACATTCCCGCTAACAGTGCATGAGTATTCCCTTTTCTCCACATCCTCACCAGCACTTGTTGATTTATTGGTGATAGCCATTCTGGCAGCTGTGAGGTGATATCTCACTGTGGTTCTAATTTGCATCTCTCTTATGATTTGTGACATGGAGCGTTTTTGTTTTTTTCAGGTTAATTAGCCATCTGTATGTCCATTTTGGAGAAGTATCTATTCAGGTCCTTTGCCCATTCTTTAATGAGATTGTTTGTCTTCTTGGTGTTGAGCTGTATGAGTTCTTTGTATATTTTGGAAATTTACCCCTTATAAGATGTATCTTTGGCAAATATTTTCTCCCATCCAGTGAATTCCCTTTTCATTTTGTTGATGGTTTCTTTTGCTGTTCAGCTTTTAAGTTAGAAGTAATCCCATTTGTTTATTTTTTTTCTTTTCTTTGTTTCTTTTGCTCTACAGTGGTTGGCAAACTGCGGCTTATGAGCCACATGCAGCTCGTGAGCCGCGGTTTGCTGAACACTGCTCTAGGAGATATATAAGCAAAAATATTGTTACAAGGGTTATCTGGACTTTTCTGCCTGTGTTTTCTTCTAGGATTTTTATGGTTTTGCAATTACATTTAAGCCTTTAAATCCATTTTGAGTTTATTCTGTGTATAGTGTAAGTCGGTGGTCTAGTTTCATTTGTTTTGCATGTGTCTGTCCAATTTTTCCAACACCATTTACTGAAGAAACTGTCTTTATTCTGTTGCATGCTCTTGCCTCCTTTGTCAAATATTAATTGACTATAAAGATGTGGGTTGATTTTTGGGCTCTCTGTTCTGTTCCATTGATCTATATGCCTATTCTTGTAACTAGAAGCCCGATGCACAAAATTCATGCAGGAGTAGGCCTTCTTGCCTGCACTGGTTTCCTTCTGGCACTTGGTACCCAGGCTTCCCTTGCAGCTCTGGCTTTGTCCGGAAGGATGTCTGGTTTAATTAGCATATTACACTTTTATTATTATAGATACCAGTACCAGGCTGTTTTGATTTCAATGGCCTTGTAATATAATTTGATATTATATTGTGACACTTCCAACTTTGTTCTTCTTTCTCAGGATTGCTAAAGCTATTCAGGATCTTTCTTGGTTCCATATAAATTTTTGGAATATTTGTTCTAGGTCTGTGAAATATGCAAGTGGTATTTTAATAGGAATTGCGTTGAATCTTTGCTTTGGATAGCATGGACACTTTAATGATGTTAATTCTTCCAATTCATGAACATGGTATATGCTTCCATTTATTTGTATCTTCCTCTATTTCTTTTTTAAATGTCTTATAGTTTTTCTGAATACAGGTCTCTTACCTCCTTGGTTAAATTTATTATTTTTTGTTGTTGCATGCATTTGGTTTAAATGTCTAGGTTAAATCTACACTACTTCCTCTTCATTTTTTATGACATGAAAATAAAAACTATTAACTTTTTCATAAAAATCACTGACTTTTTGAAGAGACCAGGGCAGCTGTCTTATAAAAATGTCTTTTGGGATATGTCATATTACTTCTATATTGTGTCATTTAACTTGTCCCAATTTGCTTGAAAACTAGAAGCTGGGTCTGAGGAAGCTTGCTTAGGTTTAGGTTAAGCATTTTTCGCAAGAACACTGTATGTGGACATTTATGTACTTCACATTGCATCAATTCAGGAGGTACACAGTGTCAGAGAGAAAATGAAATTTATAACCTTGGTCTTGATTCCTTTTGCTTCTCTATAACCTTTTAAAATTTATCCAATATGCCTGAATGTTTTTCTAATTTTTATAGTGTCATAATAAGACACTGCTGATGTATTAAATGTTAATACCATCACAAACCATTTTAAGTTAAAATTGTGACTTGAACATTTTCTTTAAAAACATTTTTAAAAAATTGATTTCAGAAAGAAAGGGAGAGGGAGAGAGAGAAACATCAATGATGAGAGAGAGTCACTGACTGGCAGCCACTGGGGATTGAGCCCAAAACTTGGGCAAGTGCCCTGATCAGGAACTGAACCATGACCTTCCGGTTCATAGGTTCATGCTCAACCACTAAGCCAGACCAACTGGGCCTTCTCCTTGTCTCTTGCTGATTAGTATGGATTGCTCAGGCACAGCACTTTTTTTTGGTTGTTGACCTGAGGATATTTTCCCATTGATTTTTTGAGAGAGTGGGAGAAGGAAAGACAGAAATATGGATGTGAGAGAAACACATTAGAGGTTGGTTGCCTCCTGCATGCCCAGCAAGGGCCTGGGCCAGGAAGGAGCCTGCAACCGAGGTACATGTCCTTGACCAGGATTGAACCCAAAACACTTTGATTCCCAGGCCAACACTCTACCCACTGAGCCAAGCCAGGTAGAGATTAAATGATGCAGAATTGTTCCCATTCTCAAACTCATTTCTGCAAACATCTGTCATCTCATGACTTTTAATTTTGTTTCTATTCTAACAGCTCCTCTTCATTCTAGGTGTTTCAACATTCTCATCTTTCAGTATTTAACACAAAAGACATGTTAAAAGTGTTGAATATAGTATTTGTGAAAGTTAAAAGTTGAGGAACTTTTTTGTGTCTTGAGATTGCAGGCAAAGTGTGGAGGATCTATACAATTTACAATGACTTAGGGTGGACTTTTCCTTCTGGGAGCACTTAGCCATTTCCCAGTTTGTCTCAGGAAAACGAAAATCAAGTGTTTCCTCAGGTGGTGAGAGTGAACCTAATGCTGTTTATAAATCAGGACCTCTAGAGTAGTCCTATTATAAATTCTTATAAAACCATTTTTCCATCACATACTTTGCTCATAAACTAATCATCGTAGAGAATCCTATTATTTGGAAGTATTGGTGCTTAATTAATCCCAAGCTATTTTCAAACGCTCATTTTATTTTGTATTCTTAGTGTGGCCACCACCCTTTCACCCAGAGATATACTTTTCTGGGGAGGATGGCAGAAACCCCATGTCTGTAATCCATATGTGTGCAGTAACAGCCCTTAAATGTTTTGAAGGCTGAGAGATTAGAAGGCTACATAGAAATGGCAGCATGATCACCACAGCCTTTACAACCTGAGCAGTAACTTCTGATAGGTAGCTCACCTGAATGGCCTTTTTAAAATAACAAAACATTTTTATTGATTTTATAGAGGAAAATAGAGGGAGATAGAAACATCGATGAGAGAGAATCATTGATTGGCTGCCTCCTGCATGCCCCACACTAGGGATTGAGCCCACAATCCAGGTATGTGCCCTGACCAAGCATCAAACTGTGACCTCCTGGTTTATAGTTTGATGCTCTATCACTGAGCCACGCTGGCTGAGCCCAAATGACCTTTTATGTTATTACAATAAACATTCTAATTCTGTGAAACCATTTCATCCTGGGCTGCTTTAGCTTGCACAGAAAAGTACCATTAACTTTACAGAGCAAAGTTATAAATATTTAAGTTTTGTAGGCATATTGTATATTACATATATTCCAGCTCCTCTGTACAGGGTTAATATCTACTGATGTCATTCATATACACTTCTGAAGTACATGTTCTGATAGAAAACATTTCTTTTCACAAAAAGCTTTTAGAATAAAAATATAGCAAATTAGAAATGGATGCAAAGGATGACTTAATCCCTTACACAGATAGTATTTCTCAGTAGGCACTGTCTATTCCATTTCTTTTTGTAAAATAGTTAATTTAAGAGGGACTATAGTTTCTGTTTCACCTGATGGACAAAACAGAATACAGTAATTCCACTCACTAAATAATCACCCATTGTGCAGTTATTAAGTGTAGGCACCAGAGGCACAGCCATGAACAAAACAGACGAAGATCTCTGCCTTTAGACAGGCTTCACATCCAGTCTCCCTTAGAACGAAGGCTCCATGCGTAGGGAAGTTTCTCCCCTGCTCACTATGCAGTCCGTGTCTGGATCAGTGCTAATATACAGTAGATGGTCAACAATACCTGGTGACTGAATGAACAGACAGATGGATGTTTTTTCTTTATATGTGCTGGTTATGTACTATCTATTCAGGAAACTTACAAAGCAAAGTTCACTTTACTCACTCATAGCTCTAGGAAAGCTGAGTGTTCAGGTTCAGAGCCAGTATGTAGCAAATGTGGAGCAACTGGATGTTTCTTACAGATATTTTTTTATTCATATCGAACATTATCACATTTTCACTTCAGTACCCAGCTCCTAAGTAGACTAAGGAAGGGAACCTATAGAAAATAAAGAATTCATGAAAATCAAGTGCAGAACAGAGCTAGTAGTCTTCTCAGAGGCAGTGGTTTAGTGCAGTGGTCGGCAAACCGCAGCTCGCGAGCTACATGCGGCCCTTTGGCCCCTTGAGTGTGGCTCTTCCACAAAATACCACGGGCTGGGCGAGTCTATTTTGAAGAAGTGGCGTTAGGAGAAGTTTAAAAAATTGGGCTTTCAAAAGAAATTTCAATCGTTGTACTGTTGATATTTGGCTCTGTTGACTAATGAGTTTGCTGACCACTGGTTTACTGTGATTAAGTGCCTCAACCTGAAGGTAGTATGTTAAAGTGGAGAGAGCCTAGAATGGCAGTTAGGCGCCCTCAGAAGATTTCAACATGATATCACAAAGCCTCTGGTGTTAAGTAGGTCTTGTCTACAGAGGAAAGCAAGTGGCCCAACACCTTATCTGTGACCACTTCAAGAGGCACTGTGACCTGTGAGGATGGATATGCTGGGAGACAAGAAATACGGTTCATATGTTCATAGTATGTTAATACCTTGGATAATTTAAAAAATTTTATGTGGGCTTTCATTTTCTTATCTGTAAATAAGAGTTCTGGACTGAATCAGACCAGATGTTCCCAAATGCTGGGCTCTCACAAAAACTGGACTGGCTGTAGCAGAATCACTTGGGCAGCTTGTTAAAAATACAGATCCTCTGAATCCTGGCCTTGGGATTCTGATCCATTTGAGGATCACTGGTCCAACCTACATCTAATGTCCTTTTCAACTTGGGCTTCTGGATGCACCAGTGTTTACTTATAAAGGTTAAAAGAGAACAAACAACTTTATAAACTCCTTCAAATCTCAAGGAAAATGGAGTGCTGTAACTTCCCTGTTTCTGACACCTGCCACTTGTGTATATTTCTAGCAGAGCAAGATTTTATTAAAATAACTTTCTCACTGGGGACCAAAATAGGCCAATATGAAATACATGCTGAACCTCTCCCTGCCACACTGTTCATTTCCAGGAGCCCAGTAAATTCTACCATACATGGCAATTCCCCAAGGGCTTCATTACTAGGGTCTGTAAAGACAGATTCACTCATCTTTTTGCCTCCTGTCGGTGTGCTTCTTGTCAATCCAGGCCACGAGAAAAGAAAGTAATTTTTCCTAATCTTTAGCAGTTCACAGAACATGTATGGTTTGAACCTTGTTTTATCTTAAAAACATGTGAAATGGGGGTTGGGAGGAGGGATCTGAAATGGCAGCAGAGTAGGCTGAAGCTCTACTCACCTCCTCCCAGAAACAAACTGGAATTACAACTAAAATATAGAGCAACCAACCCAAATAACCAACTGAAGACTAGTTGAACAGAGTCTTATAACCAAGGATTTACAGAAGAAGCCACATGGCAAAAGGGACTTGCCTTGCTCCCACAGGCGGTGCTTGAGATTCCAGAGGGATATGTCAGCTACAAAGGTTTCCCCCTGAGAAGAGTGGGGTCTCAAACCCAAAGCAGACTCCCCCACCCAGAGCACCACAGCTGTGAAAAGGTGCCCACATTATATCTGTTTGTAAAAATCAGCAAGGACAGATTACAACTAATAAAATTGAAGCAGCAATAAGAACACTTCCAATAAACCAAAGTCCTGGACTGGATGGCCTCACAGGTAAATTTTACCAAACATTCAAAGAAGAACTAACACCTATCCTTCTCAAAGTATTACAAAACATTTAAGAGGAGAGGAGGGGAGGGTCCCAAGCTCATTTTATGAGGACAGCATTATCCTAATTCCAAAACCAGATAAAGACACAACAAAGAAAATTTAGGCTGATATCCCTGATGAACACACATGCTAAAATCCTCAACAAAACACTAGCAAACCAGGTTTGAATCCTGGTCAGGCTGCAGGTCCCAGGTTGTGGGCTCAATCCCCAGTGTAGGTTGTGCAGGAGACAGCTGATCAATGATTCTCTTTCATCACTGATGTTTCTATCCCTCTCCTCCTCTTCCTTCCTTTCTGAAATCAACAAAAATATACATAAAAAACAACAACAACTCAGCAAAGTGGGAATAGAGAGAGCATACCTTAACATAATAAAAGCCATGTATGACAAACCCATAGTCAATATCATAATGAATGGGTAAAAACTAAATGTTTCCCTTAAGATCAGGAACAAGAGAGGGATGTTGGCTTTTACCTCTCTCTTTTTTTTGTTTTGTTAATTCTCATCCAAGAATATTTTTTTCCACTGAGCAAACAGGACAGGGCCACCACTCTCTTTTCTAACAAATACGTTTTTGTTGATTTTTTGAGAGAGAAACATCAATGTGACAGAGAAATATCAATCAGCTGCCTCGGGTTCACATCCCAACCAGGGACTGAACCTGTAACCTGGGCATGTGCCCCTACTGAGAATTGAACTGGAGTCCTTGTGGTTCACAGGATGACATTAAACCAACTGAGACATACTGGGCAGGATTGCTTTCACTACTCTTATTCAACATTGTACTGGAAGTCCTAGCCATAGCAATCAGACAAGAAGAAATAAAAGGCAGCCAAATTGGGAAGAGAGAAGTAAAAGTGTCATTATTTGAAGATGACATGATACTGTATAGAGAGAACCTAAAGATTTCACCAAGAAACTACTTGAACTGATAAATGAATTCAGTAGAGTAGAAGGATACAAATTAAATATCAAATAATCAGTTGCATTTTTATGCACTAATAATAAAATATAAGAAGGGGAAACTAAGAAAACAATCCCATTCACAGTTGCTTCCAAATAATAAAATAAGTTGGAATAAATTTAACCAAGGACGTAAAAGACACATACTTGAAAAATTTTAAGACACTAAAGAAGATACAAATAAGTGGAAACATACATCATGTTCATGGATAAGAAGGCTTAACATTATTAAAAGGTTCATATTACCCAAAGCAATCTGTAGATTCAAGATACCAATGGCATATTTCACATAACTTGAACAAATATTCAAAAAAAATTTATGGAACCAACAGAAGACCCTAAATAGCCTCTCCTATCCTGGAAAAGAAGAAAGGAGAAAGTTGGAGGAAGCAAACTATTATATCAAACTACTATACTACAAGACAATAGTAATCAAAATAGTATGGTACTGGCATAAAAATAGACATATAGATTAATGGAATGAAATAGAGAGCCAGAAATAAACCCATGCCTTTATAGTCAATTAATATTTGACACAGGAGGCAAAAGCATATAATGGGTTAAAAACAGTCTATTCAATAAATGATGTTGGGAAAATTGGACAGATATGTGCAAGAAAATGAAACTAGACCACCTTCTCACATTGTGCACAAGAATATACTAAAAATGGTTTAAAGACTTAATTAAATGTTAGATTTGAAACCATAAAAATCCTGGAAGAAAATATAGGCAGTAAATCTTGGACATTTCTCATAGCAATACTTTTTCTAATATATCTCCTTGAGCTAGGGAAACAAAAACAAAATAAAATGGACTACATCAAAGTAAAAGGCTTTGGTATAGCAAAGAAAATCATCAAAATGAAAAGATAACCTACTGAGTGGGAGGACATATTGGCCAATAATACATCTGATATGAGATTAATATCCAGAATTTATAAAATGCAACACACACACACACAACCAAAAACCAAACAATTCAATTAAAAATGGGCAAAGGACTTGAATGTACACTTATCTAAAGAGGACATACAGAAGGCCGATAGACAAATGAAAAGATACTCACCATCACTAAGCTTCAAAGAAAATGCGAATTCAAACCACAATGAGGTATCACCTCACATGTGTCAGAATGGCTATTATCAATAAATCAACAAACAAGTGCTGGTGAGGATGTGGAGAAAAGGGAACCTTTGTGCCTTGGTGGAAATGCAGATTGGTGCAGACACTGTGGAAAGTAGCATAAAGCTATCCCTCAAAATTAAAAAATGGAACTGCCATTTGACCCAGTGATCCCACTTCTGGGAATATATCCTAAGAATCCTGAAACCCCAATCAGAAAGAATATATGCACCCCAATGTTCACTGCAGCCTTATTTATAATAGCCAAGATTTGGAAGCAGCCCAAGTGTCCATTTGGTGGGTGAATGGATAAAAATGATGTGATACTTTTACACAATAAAATACTACTTGTCTGTAAAAAAAAGAAGAAAAGCTTACCTTTTGTGATAGCATTGGAAGACTTGGAAAGTATTATGCTAAGTGAAATAAGTCACTTGTAGGTGGAATTTAATGAACACAATAAAGTAACAACCAAAATAGAAAGACTCTCAGATCCAGAGAATAGACTGAAAGCTGTCATTGGGGAGGGAGGTTGGGTGGAAAAGGTGATGGGATTAAGCAAAAACCAAAACCCAAACCAAAACCCATAGACACAGACAACAGTATGGTGAATACCAGAGGGAAAGTGGGATGTGGAGAGGTAGAAGAGGGTAAAGGGGGATAAATTACTTGGGATGGTGAACACGCAATACAATATACAGGTGATATATTACAGAATTATACACCTGAACTAAATTAAAACACATGCAAACTATATGAAATAGACAAGATTGTATGCCAGTGCTCATGACATTGGAGGCCTGCTCAGACAGCTATAGTGAGTACTGTAAAACAATATTCTATACAAAAGCAAAAAAAAGCCAGCACTCTGAGAGGATACACAGAGGGATTAATTCCAAAGGTTTATATACCAGTCTCTGCAGACTGAGCCAGATAAATTCCCTGTTGGTAAGTAATGGATGTACAATGTGGTCTTTTATTTTAAGAAGCAAATGCTTTTTCATAAGTCAGGTAACAAAGAAGGATCGGATGACATAAATGAACTGTTTCCAGTTTCCACCTACTGTTATCTGGACTTGAAAGCTGGATACGGGAAACCTTTTTCTAAAAGCAGAAAACTAATATTCCACAGCAGGGAGTCGAGAAATCCTCGAGACTGATCATCCCTATTATCATGTTATTCTTCCCCCATGCTATCAGCTATAGTCTTTTAAAAAATTTATTTTAAAGATTCTCTCCTTCAGCTTTCAATGAAAACTACTTTTCTCTCAAACATTTTAGTTAAAAGAATATAATAAACAACCATTTTCCCTCCACCTAGATTAACCAATTGGTAGTATTTTGCCATATTTGCCTTCTCTATATTATCATTTGCCGAGTATATGAAACTAAATTGTAGACATCATGATGCCACATCCTTCAGCATTTATCTCCAAAGAACAAAATGATGTTCTACATAACCCAACACATGATCACACCTGACAAGTGTAACATTTACTATAATATTTAAGACAATCTATATTCAACATTTCCAAGTCAACCAACAGTGTCCTTCAGAGCTGTTTTTTATCCCAATTGAAGATCAAATTAAAAATCACATATTCCTAATGGATGTCATGGCTTTTTAATATCTTTTAATCTATAACAGTCCACACACCACTACATTTTCTTTCATGATATTGCCATTTTTGACAGATCTTTTTAAAATTCAAACACCATTCTGATCATTCGTATCTCAAGAACTTTCAAATAATAAACCAAAAAGAAACAGATGTTAAAAATGGATCTTCAAACATTATAGCCAAGGATGCCATACTTGCCTACCATCTTGCCGACATAAAATTACATCCATACTTCAGTGATCACTAAACCATTCAGCAGAGCTTCCTTAATTGTGAGCTGTCAGAAACTACCAGTATGAACTCTAATGATTATATTTTTCCAGCTCTGAATAGCTGTAGGGATCTCAGGAGGGGTTGGCATAGTGCCAAAATGTGGTCCATCAAGGCTTCCATAAGTCACAGTAGCGTTTACTAGTGGGGCCTCCTCTGTAAGGTTACGGACAAATTGGGCCATAGTCCTAGGATGGAAATTCTGTGGCCCTGAATGGCCAGCTTTATGTCCAATATTGGCATTTGGGTCAGATCAGTTGCTCTGCAGAATGTTCCTTATCTGGGATTTGTCTGATTGTTTTCTTACGATTAAACATTCTGGCAAGGTAACTATGTTTTCTTATGATTAAACATTCTGGCAAGGTAATTATACAGATGATGCTGTATACTTCTCTGTTCCATCAGGAATTACACAATAGCATTTTGTTTCATCATAAACTAAGTTTGTTCGATGTATTTAATTTGTAATCGATAGGGTGCTTTCAGTCATGTGAATATTTGGTTTCTTGTTTGATTCAAAGATTACATTGGTGGCTGCAAAAAGAAAGACAATTTTAAAGGCATTTTGCCTTGGCATAGGCGGAAATATAATTGGTTCCTTTAGAGAAAACAGGTCTTACTGAGAATAAACTCTGTACATCTGTACTGGTGTTAAGAGGTAGAGTTTATACATAAAAAGGAGGTTTGTTAGGGGATAGAAGAATAGTTTGGGTATAATGTGTGAGGATTAAAAAGGTCACAAATCAGAAATCTCCTATATCTGCTAGTCCAGCAGTTAAAGTAGCCAGTTGAGTTTTTTTGGGTTGGCAGAAGAATCCGGCTCTCCAGTTACAGAGCTGGAAAGGTATTAGATTACGAATATGCATGTGTTATGTTCATACATACCAGCTTTGCCTAACCACCTTTGTCTCAACTTTTTGAATAAGAATAGTAGGATATCTAGGGACAGCCTCGCATTGGTAATATGCAGTTCACGTAAGGTATTTTATGACTGGTTATGACAGTGTCAGAATGCCACAAGCCTAAGTGACATTTTGGCACTTTCAGAAATAACCAAGAAAATATCATCATTCTTATTTTTGTAGGTGACTTGTAATGGCAGCAGCAAACTAGAAGGATCATTAAAAATAAAGCTGCTGACCTGCAACAGCCCCTGGACTCCCTGAGAGAGTTAGGGCTCTGTGATTCCCAGGAAGATTCCACCTTCTTTTATTAGGGATCAAACGATAACTGAGGAATGACTTCGCCTCCCTAGGGCAAATCACCCACTCACTATCAGTATTTTTACCTGATCATTATTTTTTAGTAGCTACAAATTTAAATTTAAAATTAGGGCAGGGAGAAACCTGTAGAATTTAGTATGGAGACATTGGCCAACAAATATTTTTCAGCTGTTTCAGGTCTGGTTAGTGCCCTAAATTGCCTCTTGTGAAGGAGTATGGTGTGTATGTATGTGTGTGTGCATGCGCGCACACACATATGGGCACAATAGAAGAGGGCTAGATAATCTTAAGATTTTTTGGGGGAAAGAGAGAGTTGGAGAGGAGGTAACAGCATTTGATATGAAAAATTCCAGAGGAGCTCTTCCTTCTGACTTCACAATGATGTTGAATGGGCTCTAAAGGCAAGTCATCTCCTCCCTTCCTTGTCTAGTCATTAATCCTAACGTTTCCCAAGCAGGAAATCAAGAGAGTAGATAGGGCACACACCTGTCTGAGAAGAGCAGGGAAGTTATTTCATATGTGAAAATAAGAAATCACAGGTGACTTCTACCTTCAGGAGCAAGACTTTTCTATTTCTCAATTTCAAAACAAGTATTAAGCTTCTAATAGAGATAAATATTTTTCTTATGATGCAAGAGGCCCATTTCTTAGACTTATTTAAGAGCTGAAAGGGAACCTTAGAAATTATCTAGTTCAAATGCCATCATTTTGCAGAAAATAATAAACAAGATGTGAAAGGTTATGATTAAGGTTTTACAAATGCTGGCAAAGACCAACTAGAACCCAGATCTTCCAAATCCTGGTCTTCTATGGGCCATTTCCACTACACCAACTTGACTATTTAACAAAAAGGCTGCCATCAAATATAGCTTATCCTGCGAAGACCAAACCACACATACTTTTTGATAAATATTAACTGAATGACTACTCCAAGTACGTCACTAAGCCAGGTACTATGAATAATTCAAAGGTGAACTCCCTATTATTCTTAAGGATGCCGCAATAAAATTCAAAACTTGGGGGAGCAGAGGACCACAAACATATAGAGGAAGCAAATTTCACGAAAGAATTGGGAAAAGAGCATTAGAAAGGACCAGTTTTAGAATTAATAAGAAACCTTGAGATTTAGGATACAATGTCTCTCTCATGTTATGCAAATTGTGTTCCCTAAGTCACTCACAGGGCCAGGTCATTCTCTTATAGAGATTTATATAAATATGAATATTATAACTTAGAAGATTAAAATAAATGTGTTAGGCATCTTCAATCTGAGGAATGTTGCCACTAACATTTATTTGCTTCGGATGAATGCAGCCTCTCTCATCAATGACCCTGTTTCATGACTCAGATGGCAGATATAGAAGAGCCTGAAGTCAGCGAATACACACAGATGATTTGGAAAGGATATTCCTTTGAATTTAACTCAAGGTGGGGATACTGACTTGGGAATATTTCACCAGCTGTTTAGGAAATCCTGGACTCTCGTGTTGTCTACATTGACAACTTATCATGCTTACAAAGAAATTAAGTTAAATATGTTCCTTTTCTGTGAAGTTCCTTTAAAATTCATATCTATGCTACTCTTACATGTATATGGATATATATGAATAATTGGTAGGGAGAGTTGGTAGCTTTCATTGAACATATTTAGCTGTATTTTTTTCAACTAAAATGTAAATCTGTAATGTATTCTAATGTAACTCAATTAGAGACACTAACACCATCTGTATATATATTTTCAGTTCAGCTGTCAAAAAAATACACAAATATACCCTACTGATACAATATTCAATAGTCATGTGATATCTCAATGGTATGATACTTTATTTAACATTTTTCTATATTAAAGTGCATCAATTTTCATGTTCTTCCTTTTAGAGTTAGTATTTTACTATATTTTAATACATGAGTCTTTGCCTAATCTCTGATATTTTTTTCCTTGTATAGATGACTAGAAGTAAAATCACTGTAATAAAGTATATAACATTTTAATAAATCTTTATTGTTCAGATTATTACAATTGTTCCTCCCCCCCTAATATCTCCCCTCTACCCAGCTCCCCATCCTTGGCCCTTACGTCCCCCGGATTGTCCTCATCCATAGGTGTGTGATTTTTGTCCAGTCTCTCCCTGCACCCCAACCCCTCATCTCTTTCCCCCTGAGAATTATGAGTCCACTCCCTTTCAATGCCCCTGATTTTATTATATTCACCAGTTTGTTCTGTTCATCAGATTTTCAATTCATTTGATTCTTAGATTTACTTGTTGATAGATATGTATTTGTTACTAATAGTTTTTATCTTTACCTTTTTCTTCTTCCTCTTCTTAAGGAGTACCTTTCAGCATTTCATATAATACTGGTTTGGTGTTGATGAACTTTTTCTTATCTGTGAAGTTCTTCATCTACCCTTCAATTTTGAATGATAGCATTGCTGGGTAGAGTAATCTTGGTTGTAGGTTCTTGCTGTTCATTACTTTGAATATTTCTCATCACTCCCGTCTAGCCTGCATAGTTTCTGTTGAGAAATCAGCTGACAATCATATGAGTGCTTCCTTGTAGGTAATGAACTGTTTTTCTCTTGCTGCTTTTAATATTCTGTTTGTCTTTTGCTCTTGGTATTTTAATTGTGATGTGCCTTGGGTGTGGTCCTCTTTGGATTCCTTTCATTTGGGTTTCTCTGTGCGCTTCCTGGCCTTGTCAGTCGATTTCATTCACCAGGTGGAGAAAGTTTTCAGTCATTATTTCTTCAAATAGATATTTAGTATCTTGCTCTCTCTCTTCTTCTGCACCCCCATAATTCGGATGTTGGTACACTTGAAGTTGTCCCAGAGGCTCCTTACACTATCTTCACATTTTTGGATTCTTTTTTCTTTTTGCTTTTCTAGTTGAGTGTTTTCTGCTTCTTTGTATTTCAAATCTTTGACTTGATTCTTGCCTTCCTCTAGTCTGCTGTTCGGTCTCTGTATAATATATTTTATTTGAGTCAGTGCATGTTTAATTTCTGGTTGGTCCTTTTTCATCTCCTCTTGGGTCTTGCTAAATTTATCCATCTTTTCTCGGAAATTCTTAAAAAATCTGATAACTGTTTTTTTTTCTTATATTTTATTGATTTTTTTACCGAGAGGAAGGGAGAAGGATAGAGAGTTAGAAACATAGATGAGAGAGAGACATCAATCAGCTGCCTCTTGCACGTCCCCTACTGGAGATGTGCCCGCAACCAAGGTACATGGCCTTGATTGGAATCGAACCTGGGACCTTTCAGTCCGCAGACCGACACTATCCACTGAGCCAAACTGGTTTCGGCTGTTAACCGTAGTTTTGAACTCTATATCCAATCATTTGTTTTCCTCCATTTCTTTTGTTTGTGATCTGTTCCTTTGTCTCCACTCCACATTTTCGCTGCTTCCCTGAGTTGGAAGAGTAGCTTTGTGTGGTAGGTGTCCTATAGGGCACAGTGGCTCTGCCTCCCCAGTTACTTGAGGTGGGCCTCTTGGTGCATCCCTTTGTGGACTTTGTGCACAGCTTTGTTGTAAAGTCTTGATTGTTGTTGGTATCACTGGGGGGAATTGACCTCCAAGCCAATTGGTTGTGAGGATCAGCTGTGTCTATGGCCGGAGAACTTTTGTGCTGGAGTCAGCCTTAGGCTTGCAAGATTGAAACAGCCTCTGTGCTGGGCTTGGATGTGGTGGAGTGTCTGGGCTGGACAGCCTTGGCTGTCCATCAGCCCTGCCTTACATGGTAGCCCCTGGGTCTCAGTGTCCCTCGGTAATCACTGCAGCCTTCTCTGCGCACTTGCACTTGTGTGCTTGCAGACCTCTGCCTTTCTGGATCCCCTGAGTTTCTGTGCGCTCCAGGGACTTGTATGTGTCTGGGTCCCCAGGGTCTCGCCTGAAACTGGGGTTCAGTGCAGGCGGACCTGGATTTCAGTACAGTTGCCTGCTAGAGAAAGCCCGTGGCACAATTAGCCATCAGTCCTTTTTGCGCGCGCCTACAGACCTCTGCCTTTTGTGGCTCCCCTAAGTTTCTGTGCACTCCTCCCTTTTCACGACAGTCCAGACTTCCCCTGTATGAGTGTCACCCTGAAGTGGGGTTCAGTGAAGTCAAAAGTGGGGTTCAGTGCAGTTAGGAGTTTCTGTCTCCCTCCTGCCAGAGGAAGCCAGCCAGACCCTCTGCCGCCTGTCCTCTCCACACACGTGTCTCTGTACCTCAGCTTTTTACAGCCCCTCAGAGTCTCTGTGAGGCCCCCTCTTTCCTTCTAGTTGTAGAATTTCCACTCAGCCAGCTTTCCTGTGGTTCTGGATGGTGTCCATCTGTCTTTTAGCTATAGTTTTGAAATTGTTGTGCGAGGCTGCAGTTTAGGTGTTCACCTATGCTGCCATTTTAGTTTCTCTCAAGTATATAACATTTTAAAATAAAAGTTTAAAAATAAAACCAAATATATGTATATTATTTAAAAAGTCAAATAATGTATGACTTTCAATAAAACTCCTAGCACTCTCCACACTCTGTCTGTCCTGTGTCCCTCTCTTTAACTGTTTCATTTGCTGTTAATCTTCAAATATTGTTCCTCCTTGATTATATTTTAGAAATATCTATTGATCCTACCATGAAAACAAATCACATTTCTTTTCTTTTTCTTTGAGAAATCCACCTTTTATTTAAACAATTCCCAGCCAAGCTCAAAGCAATCCCACTTTGTAAGTAATTTACATGGACAATTTAGGCAGAGGTAAAGGGTACCTGAATTGTAAGGAAAATGATCTTATCTCTCTCTCTTTTTAAAATTATTTTTACTGTTTAAAGTATTACACAAGTCTCCTTTTTCCCCCATTGACCTCTCCCAGCTGCTCCCACCCCCACATTTCTTACATGACCAAAATACATTTTTCTGTTAGTTTTCTTGCATTGATGACATTTTTGCTTTAAATCAATATTTTTATTTTGTGATATATGAGAACTGATTACATTCCCTTTCTTATCCTACACACTAAAATTTTTGTTATTATTGCTAATAATTTCAATTTATCCCATATGTTTAGTGTGGCTCTTTTAAAATATGGGCCAAATTCTTGGAAAACTCTTCCCACTTGATAGGTCAGATCTACAACCCTCCCCTTGAATTGCCAGGAGACCGTGTAAATGACTGTGTGACTTGGAAGACTGATCCTAAGACATGGTGCAGCTGGAACACTTGCGTTTGGAGTTCCAATCAGACAGGTAAACAGTCTGACTACTCTGCTGCTGCCGTGCTGTGAGAAAGCTAAACTAAATGGAGGGGCCATGTGTGAGCACTCTGGTTGGTCAGCAGCCTGGTTTTCGTGACAGCTCAGCCCAGGTGCTAGGTGAGAGTGGAGCCTCCAAATGATCCCAGGCCTTAGCAATACTGAGTCACTTCCAGCCACTGGTTCTTTCCAGTTGAGGCCCCAGAAATCACAGAGCCATCACACACTCTGTGTACTGTCCAAATTTCTGACCCAGAGAATTCATGAACACAATAAAATGATTATTTGAAGTAGCTAAATTTTGGAGCAAATTTTGTTTTTGCAGTAATAGTAACAGGAACCCTTATTTTTCTGTGCCTAACATTAATTTGCCCCTATATTTTCTATATGGTCAATCATCAGTACCATTTTCCCTTTAGAGAGAATTCTCCTGGAGGTATCTGTCCTCTTGTTCCAATCCAGACTGGATGCATAGCCATCAGCCTAGAACTTGCTTGGATTAGAAACAGTGTAGCATGTTACTCTAAGGACATGAGCCCTGGAGCTAGGCTACATGGGCTTGAATCCAGTCTCCACTATGTGCTACCTGTGTGACTGTGCACAAGGTGGTTAATCCCTCTGTGCCTCGGATTTCTCATTACAACAGTTTTGGCACATGGTAAGTGCTTTTATTATTGGCAACACTGTTGGCTTATTATTCTTCTCTTCATATTGTCCTAGGATTTCCCACTGGTTTTAACCTACGTTCTCATCCCCTACTTCCTAAATTCCAGGACTTTCTTGAAAACCAAGATGGTGGCAGAGGTAAATACCTGAAATTGCTGCCTCGCACAATCACTTCAAAACTACAACAAAAATACAAAACGGACATCATCCAGAACCACAGGAAGGCTAGCTGAGTGGAAATTCTACAACTAGAAGGAAAGAGAAAAGCACGCTGAGACTCAGAGTAGGCGCAGAAGTAAAGTGCAGAGGTACGGAGGGTGTGCATGCTCACAGAAAGAGCTGGCAACTGAAGATGCGGTTATCTTTATCAACTAGGAGGGAGACACAAGCTCCCGACTGCTCTGAACTCCAGTTCCGGGCAAGACTCTGGGGACCCAGACTCATACGGGGAGAAACTGGACTGTCTGACATCCGGCAGAACTTGAGGGTGGCTTTCTCTCAGAGGTGCTTGTAGCAATTACCAAGGGACACTGAGACTGGGGGGGCCTCTTAGGGCAGGGCTGAGGATCAGACATAGCTGTTTTTTCCTCCCTGTTAATTCCCTGAGACCCTGCTCCACCCAAGCTATGTGCAGAGGCTTTTGCATATGAATGGCCTGACTTTGCAATAGAAAAATTACCTAAAAAACTGTAGCTGGGTCAGAGAAACCCAGAACATCCAAAAGAAGTGTCCCAACCTGCTGGTTAAGTCAACGAGGACCCTAGAGGGGGTGTGGGGATGAAAGGGACAACAGACACAAGGAATGGAGACAAGACAAAGTTCTGATCAAGTCTCCTTTATTCAGCAGTACAGTGGGGTATTTATGGGGAGAAGGAGGAATGAGGAAGTTAGCGAAAATTCCTAGCCCTAAGGTGAAATGCCTGGCTTTCGGGAGATAGGGAAAGAGATAGGGTTTGGGGTAATAGAAACCTAGCCCGAGGTTAGTGCTAATGTGGCTGGAGCTTACTACAAAATGGCTATCAAGCACAAGTTTCCCACAGGTCCCCCTTTTCTTTAAACTTTGAAAGACTGAATATCCTTGAAGGGACTGTGCCTGTCTTAGCTCAGGAACTACCATATGGTACCAACCCACCTTACCCATCATTGGAAAGCAGGGCAGCATAAGGCCCAGTTCCGGGCTTAAGTGGTGGTCGGTGTCACGTATAAGTTCCAGTTGCCCATCTCTGGCTAACCAGCCCAGCGCACCAAGGTGAAAAGTTTGCTATTACAGTAATTCCTCAATTACTCTATTGAATGTCATCGTATTCCTTGAACATTAGAGTAATTACCTCAATTACTCTATTGAATGTTATCGTATTTGTTCCGACCGGCGGGTTAAGTCATTTGATTACTATGATTATTTTTTAAACAGTGCTCTGAGTGGGGATCAAACCCATAACCTTTGTGTATTAGGACAAGGCTCTAACCAAATGATCCTTGATCCTTTGCAGGTAGGATTTTTTTTTTCTTTCTGCAAGTATTAGGATATCTTCTTAATCTCCATTGTTTCAAAATCTGATAATGATGTGATTTGGCACGGGTCTTTTAAAATTCATTATTTAGGGTACTAGTTCAATTTTGTGACTGAGGTCCTTCAATTTTTAGAAATTTTCTTTTCTTTTAAAAAATTCATTGTTAATTTTTTATCTGCATTTTTAATATTCCCTTTTTAGGATTCAAATAGATATAGAATCTTTTTAAATTGGTCCTCTAATTTTCTTATCTTTATAATTTTCTATTATCTTTTCATTTAAATTTCTTGGAGATTTTCTCCTATCTTCTATTTAAAAAAAATTCTGCTTTATATTTTTTATTTTATAATTCTAATTTCTCATTCTTGGATTGTCATTTTTTAAAAATATATAACCTGCTTTTATTTTATGGATTTAATATCTCCTGAGTATACTGATTATAGTACTTTTGAAAATTTTAATGTTTTTTTTTTTACACAATCTGTTTCTTCTAAGTCCCCTCTTTTTATCAGTTTGTTTTTGAATCATTCTTTTCTTTTATTAATGTTAGTTCATGTCTCTTATTAACCCATATACAATTACTTGTCTTCTGGTTTGTTGAAGTAATAGATCAGATAACATTTGCCATAATACTATCTGTCAAAGTGACTGGCCATAAAAAACTCCAGCACCACATTCACTGAAAGCCATTACTGATGAGGGCAACTGATTTGGCCATTTTCATCCACTTTGTAGTATTTCGGGACAGCCAGCTTAACCTTCTTTCTTTTATGCTTATTCTTCTTGGGATGGTATAAGACTTCTCCTTTTTCTTAGCACCACCACAAAGTCTCAACACAAAATGAAGAATAGATTCCTTTTGAATGTCATAGATCAATCTTTGCTGATCAGGAGAAAATCTTTCCTTATCCTAGATCTAGGCCTTTACATTTTTTTTTTTTTTAAATTGTATCCAAGGGTTCAACTTTGAGAGAGATGGTCTTTCCTGTAAGGACATTCATGAAAATCTGCCATTCCACCTCAGATGACAGAAAGGAAGAGCCTTGCCTCATTCTTTTTATGACAGGTTTTACTCAAATGCCCAGTGGTCCTCTAGAACCTATGGTGCTGCACTTGGTTACTTTGGGGCTTGTCAACTGGTGGGTCTCACTGCTGAAGGGCTGCAAGGACATGGCGAGCTTATTTGGGGGGGGGGGGGCCT